>QXVZ01004581.1:0-17620 GCA_008931825.1 Phallusia fumigata
TTACCTGTTGAGCATTTAGAGTCGGCGAGCCTAGCAGTCCTAACAGCATCAATTTTCTGGGGACGGGCTGCTCCAACGTTCTAAAATACAAACACAGAGATATCAACATAAAAAACAGATCGCTGTTGATTACACATAATTATTGCGAATTGTTTGCGAGGCAAAAAACAATCAAAACATAGAGATGGTCAAACGTGCACAAGGAGGAGCTTTCAAATCAGCAAACTTGGTCTGGTATAATCTATGAGTCGTTTGTTATGCAGCAAACAGACATTTTATCATGTAACCAAAACAAGGAACTACTAAGTGGGCTAGGTTTGGTATTTTTGCACCTACTTTTCAATTACGACTGACGTTATCGGAAAACTCCTTTCCATCTTGTTCTTTCGCACCTGAATATTGCTCTCCTACAAAATAAAGCAGAAGCAGCGGAACAAGAAAAGAAGAGTGCTCAGGACCTATTTCATAACACGTATAAATTGGTCCACATGGAAAGACAGGATAAGTGCACGTTACACTGTCTTCCCATGCTTTACACCTAAAGTTAATCAAATTTGATGCCAGTTGAATGATTAACTTTTACTTGTCTGTTTTTCGCAAACCAAAGCATTTCTCTTCTTTCATCATGTTTTTCTTCAAACGTCTCTACAGAGGGTATGGATCTGAAACAAAATGATGGAACAGCAGTACCCCGCATTTCGGAAGTTATGTAAGCTTACTAACAAAAAAAGTACATTGCGGTATAAGTGTCTAAGTAAACCAGTGTGCACCCTAGTTTACTTTGACACCGACAACGTACACTACCAACAATAAAATTACCTGAACATTTCCGCTTTAGAGTCGTCATTTGGCAGTTAGCCTTCACAACGTACTTTCGACACAAGTTACAAAAGAAGAATGACACGTCGTCAAACCGCAGCTACGTGGGTTCCTTTTTTCTTTTGCTTCCGACCAATCACAACGCTTGCTTTCGACACGTCAAAGAAGCGTTCTTCAACTGTCCAGTTGCACCAATTAGTGAGTTGCTTTGAGCAGGTTGGTTAGTTGCGGGAGGCAAAGCGCGGGAGTACTTGGTGGCCGAATGACGTAACGTGACGTGGTGTGATTTGATTGGCGCTTGTGACACCACAGTTTATGCTGGTAGCTGGACACTAGATGGAAATAAAAACGTCGCCATTTTTGCATATCTTCAACTGTGAATAAAGTACAAACTTTTTGCGCCAACAGCGCTTTGTTGACTGCGTCAACATTTATTCAATAATTTTTTAAAACAAGTTTTTATATTTATTTAAATGAATATGTATTGGAAGTTTGGAATCCAAATTGATTTGTGTTATTAATTATGTGCAGATACAACGTTAATGAACAACTTGCGCGGGGAGGCATTTTAAGTTTTAGTATAGTTAAAAAAGCTACAAAATCTATTAAGTTAAATTTAGCAACCAAAGTGTAGTAATATGCACGAAAATTAAAATTCACGCACCTACAAAAAAGACAAATCTGTTTCTGCTGCAACGTAAAGCCTATATACCTAGAAGCCTGTTTTTTTCACGGGGTTCGAACCCGGGACCCCCCCCAGAACGAATCCCGATCAGGTTTTTTATGTCCGTATATGGGTCGAGCGCCGTAGTCCATTCGACCAAGCGTTTGCCCTAGAAGTCAGAAGTTGCAATATACTCGTACGCTGCGCCACCCTGCGATAAATTGTTTTGAACACAGAATATATAACATGATGACAGTTAGAAATCTGCAAAAATTTTTTTTTTGAGTGTAGGTTTTCTTTGTTAAAAAAGGGGGATAAAAATACACTAGCTTTACGCTTGAAGTGATTAAGCATGTTTCAAATCGAGTTAGCTAGACCTTTGAGAAATCTGCAGTAACGAGGCGCGTATCATTTTTCAACACAGAAATCTTGCTCATTTGCACGCTTATCTAACTATCAATACCACAAGTCACATAGACATTTTTTCTGAAAATAAAATTGTTCTCTAGGAAGGTGAAGAACAGTTAGCATACTGTTGACGCAGGTTTAAATCCAAACAGCAAAGCAAATCTTACCTTTTTCTAGCCCCCATTTATTACAGAGTGCTCCGCGTAATGTCACGATCCACCTCATGTGTTAACAGCAACGCCACATGTTACTCGCATAGTATTGACTCGCCACGGACGAAGCGCATCTTTCTCCGCGCTGTGCTTTAACAACAAACTTCTTGCACCTGTCCTGTTGGCCCCTTCACAAGCTTCTGGTCATTTTAACAACAAAACTCTTTATATATTTCTATTTTCTTGCATTGATTCATTAAAGGCGCCGCAACTGTGTTACATTGAAACCAGTTCCTTCTAAACTCACAACAAAACAAGAATGTACTCACAGTTCAAAATTCTTTACTTCTAAATCTACTGCTTGGCTGTTACAGTAACTCTGCCTCTGTTTTGCCTTTTGCGTTTGCGCTTTTTGCTCTAAGCAGACTTGTCTTAATAGGCACGTTTGCCTCCGGAATGCAAAACTATTGGGCTTTCCAAACACTCCAGAAAAAAACAAAAAACATGTACAATCATTTCACCTTGCAGTTAGTCGTATAAATGGCGAATAAATACAACATCTTCGCAAAAAAAAACATGTGAAAAAAATATGTTATGATATGCATTAAATTATGTTGTGATGAAGCATATTAAACCGAATTCTTTTCGTAGTCCATTTTACACAAATCTTCTTCCTCTTCTTCTATATCTTGAACAGGATTCAAATCATTCCAGGAGAGTTTTTCGATCACAGCCGCCCCCACGCTGTCGCCAAGGATGTTGATGAGGCCTTGACAACGGCTTCTGAACACGAGAAAGCATTTAGGATATGGTAAATGACGTTATTTCTTCCAAAAAATGCCCAAAAACTTTAAATCATACTTAGTGGTTTTAATCTTTAACCAGACCTTTGCGCGGCGCTTCTTTGTAACGCATTTTGAGAATTGTAATAGTGGTTAAAATTCAATTTATAATGACCGAAATCAGCCTTTTTATTATAACTGGCTGTAACAGTCTTCATGCTGCTCCGATGCCGTTAAAGAGGTTATTTCAAAACTCTGCAAGATCTAAACCCATCCCACGTTTTGTGAAACAATAGCCGCCCACAGTGACAAAAGAAGGGTTCTAAACGGTGTGATGCAAATCTGATGTAGGCTTAGTAAGAATGACAAACGGCAAACAGTCGCTTGTACTTACAAAATCCAGTCCACTGAAAGCAGGAGATACCAATCGGTTGTAGGTAAGCCACAAGCTTGCAACACCATAAGGATTGTAATAAGGGATGACATCGGCACTCCAGCCGTTCCGATGCTGGCAGCAGTTGCAGTAAAACTGATGGTTATAAGTGTGCCTGAAAAAGTCAATGCATTCGAAAAACAAAATTTTGCGCAAATGGTACAACTCAAATACACAAAAAACCGTGCATACACTGGACGTTTTGAATACGTTTTGGACACAAACATGTGTGCTTCGTTTACTGCAACATCACCAAACTGCCTTGTAATAACAGTCTTTAATTTATTGTCTTTTCGAATTTCATTTTGGTAATACAAGTATAGGTCCTACTAACAGCCAATGGCCAGTAGCCATCATGTGGTCTCAACTTGACATTTGTTTATTTGCGCTGTTTAGTTTTGACCCTATTTGCTCCATTATGTATTATCACACTAAACATCATTCGTGTAGTGATACACAATACTACATATTATGCTAGAATAAAGCCTAATAGTGTTGTAATATGCCGAAATTAAAGCCGACAGAAACAAAAAAAATCTTTTTCGAAGACCTTGATGTGTTGCCTTTAACATTTTCAATAAACAAGTCACGTCTCAAAATAACCATAGGTTCGGCAACTGACCAAAGTTAGTGGGGTATCCGTTGAGTTGCGCGATAAATATGGCTGACACCGCTTCGTACAGCGCCGTTCCGTCCATGTTGATCGTTGCCCCGATGGGAAGTAAGAAGCTCGTGATACGTTTGTCCACCTTGTTATTTTCCTCAACGCACTTCATCGTGACAGGCAACGTCACAGAGCTAGGAAGAGTGACCAGAATTTAATTCGAACATTAAATATATAGTTGCAATACCTCAACAAAATGGCTAATTGTTGAACTGTATAACAATTAGGACTGCAAAATGTGCAAACCAATTTGAATGGCAAGACTATGTAGGCAAATAAAAGTCACAAAACTTTAAAATGAGAAGAATGACATTTAACGCAGTTTGACAGGTAGAAAACTAAACAGATGAATAGCACGGGAGGGTTAAAAGCAACATGAACTATTTTTTCCAAAAACACAGTAATAATGAGTCGTTAAATTTAATATCAAACCCCCTTTTCAGCAACAATGCAACATACCTTGATGCAGTGCCGAGCATTGTAAGCAACGCCTGGGACATCCCAGCGAAAAACTTGAAGGGATTCTTACGGACAATAATAAAGTAAATGAGGGATAGACTGATCAACAAGTGAATAGCAAAGCCCATCATCACTGTGACCAAGTACAAACCAAGCTGAAAATGGAAAAATGTGTTATAGCGCGCTGCAAAAGACCAAAAAATCAATTAAAACAGTATTTGTTTTTCGTTGAGTTCATTAACAAAGATCGTAATTTATGACTACTGGAGATATTGTAACGTTAAACGGTTTCTTGGTTTTATCCAAGCACAGGCTTCACAGCGAATCACTATATGGAGTCCGTGAAATATAATATTTATCACCAAGGCAGCACAAACACGTTTTGTGCTGACTTGAACCAATCAAAAAGTTCATTTAAAAAATTCTAGTACCCAGAAATGATTCATACACGCGAAATGAATTACGCATTACGGTTAGGGGTCAGTAAAGAGCGGACGGTAATTTCACATAACGTCGTTTAAAAGCAATAGCGTGAAAACCACGACAGTCGATTTGACACATACATGGCACATTAAACAGAATAGAGAAAAAATCGTGAGTCTTATGCGGTGAAAATGAATGGAAAACGATACCATTTATTTCAAATTTGCGTGTTATGTTTTATGACATAGTTGCATCAACTATAAGTGTAATCTTGCAAAAAATCAATATAAAATTTTAATATTTAATGTTTACCTTAAGAATGAGATGTGTCTGTTCAATAAAAACACAACACCACATTAATTTCTGCTGTTAACATTGATTTAGTAAAAATGTCCTCGTTGTGTGTTTTATTAAAGTTGCGAATTTATCGTATTGCCTTGTACAAAATGAGCAAAGATTATAGGTTTTGTAATAGAATCGTGGTGAAAAGACTGACCCTTCACAGGATCCCGCAAAAATATTCTCGTTTGGCCTTTTGGGCCTTTGTGGCCTTTTCTTCTAAAGTACCCGTAGATATTGGAGGACTCTTTAAACTTTAAACAACATACTGCCCAAAGCTAAATGCGCATATGAGGTTCCAGAGTTTCTGATTAATAACAGTGTAATGTTTATTATGCAATAGCGTGGTTGTCATCTGGTTTATGAAAAGATTAAATTCCGTTTTAATTGCAACTTTATTTTAGCGCGTACATCTTTGTATATCATTTTAGGCACCATATTAGCTTATCTGAACCAAGTATCACCTCCTATCATCAGTAGTCACTTCTTTTGCCATAAGCTCCAAGATGCGGTTTTAAAATAACCTGATGCGCACGGATTAACCTGTTCTCGATATTTTCCAATGTTGCGAACATTTTTGTGGTCACACGACCTCGAGGTCAGCATTTTATCGATGACAGATAAGAATTTTACGGAGAATTATTTTCAGGCTAAATTAACTTTCAGTACATCTTATTTCGTGGTTAAAACTATACCATGACCAAAATGCATCGCATCCATTTTGGGACGAGGCTTTACATTCGAGCGAGTCAAGTCAAGTCGAGTCCGAGTCTTTGCGAGTAGTAACTCGACGTAATTCGTGCTTTTGCATGAATAGGATTCGAGTTATGACCCAAGTCATAAAAAACAATAAACTTATGTATCGTTTGTGATGATTTCATTGATCGCAAAAAGGGACATCAGATTGTGACTACTTACCTTTGCAATCGTACCCTCAAGATTATCAACCTTAATGATATTTGGAGCGATAAGAAAAGCCAGTCCAACCGGTGCCAGCCACATCAGGTACATAATAATACGAGTCGTTAGCTTGAAAACGCCAGAACTGAAAGCTATTATAACACGCCCCTGCAAAAAAACACACGTTATTTGCCAGGAAAGGATGGGTCTAATAGTAGGGGCAAGATAGAATATAATTTGATTTTTAAATGATACCAAACTGAATATATAACTTGTTTTGTTAGACTAATTAGAGCATAAACTGTTCGATTCGCAACGGGACCAAACTCATAATAGTTCGGTGACGTACCTCTGCGCCGACGCCACTTAAAACGCACCCGAAAAGAATGCTTAAAGAAATAAGACCCATGTAGTTTGGACCTTCCAATTGATAGGAGTTTGCAACTGTTCCCAATTCGCTTAGTAGGCTTGTATTTGTTGATGTATTGAAATCTGCAATAAAACAGGAAAGATGTAGATATTGTGGTGAAATGGTTGTAGTTTGAATCTGCACCGGAAGAAACTTTAGAAAACAGCTTTTTTAAAACAAAAAAGAATTTCTGCTTAAATCTCAAAACTGTTCAGGCGTTGTTGAGTCTCTATGTATTCGCTATATGCCAAGAGCGTATTGTAAGAACGAGTAAAATCATTTTTATGATCTCAGAAAAAGGTACGTTTAAGTAAATGTATTTTTTTGCAGAAACAGCGGCGTTTAACACATTGTAGTATCGTTAAAACTAAGTCTGTTTAGCCTTGACTTTAATACCACAGAATTCCAGCGCTTAATTGGTTAAACCTCGAAAAATTATAGCTGTGATACCAAATGTCCTACACGACAACTAGCTTCGACTTGTTGCAGTTAGAACTCAGAAAGAAAGAAAGTTGGTCTGGATGAAACAGACCCCACCGGCACTTCTGCTAGTCCCAGGGGCATGCAAGAGAGACTCACATAAAAATGTGAGTACACGTCCAATGGGATTGGGTTCCGGTCTGTTAAATGCTTGACCAGCCGTCCCGTGGATAACCTGCTGATAGGAGCCAAAAGCGTTTTGAAAAAATAACACTCGGCCCCGTAGGGCCGTTTAAAATGAAAACAGATGCGGATCCAGAGAGGACTGAGGGGAGAACAATGGAAAATTCGAATAATCGACAACCCACTGCGTTTATGAAAAATTATTAATTCGCTGGCTTTGGCGATTAACTCCAGCACATTTACAAACTGATGTCGGTCTCTAATAACAACGTTTTTCTAAAAAAACGATAAAAACGCCACATCGTCAGGCCTCTAGACCATGGGTGTCCAACAGATGGCACGCGGCGTATTTAAAAATGATGCTTGAGCTCTTTCAAAAACTTGCATATAAAAATTAAGATTTCAACCCTTCGAGTTGGGTAGAAAACAAACGTTTGGAACGAAACAGTTTTGGTCAATTGTCAATTATTTGTAAGATTAAAGAGAGGTTCGTCATGTATTCTTTGTAAAAAAGCGCCATTTTAATATTATAAAGAAGTAGTTAAACATAGTTTAACAAACGTTGGCACGAGAATAGGTTACAAGATAAAAATTGGCACGCTAGCGTCTTCAAATTGGACACCCCTGTTCCAGGCCTAAATATATTATCTTTTAGAACCCATCTGGCCAAGAGGCCAGAATTTAATGCAAAATTTTCGGCAAAAGACTCCCTCTGATCAATATCTGGATCCGACACTGGTCAACAAAACAAAAACATAAACACAAACTAACGAAAACAAATTAAAGGCCTGCAAGTGTAGTTTTTTACCTGTTAATTGCATATTGTCGTCATTTAGTGGGACTCGTAAAGTCTTGTATTTGTACATGGTCGCTTTGAACACATTGTCAGGTACGAGGTTCCTGAAACCCCCCAAAAATGAATTGTTTACTATGCACCTTATTGCCACATTGCAGTAAAACCAAATCTGGGTCTACGTGTATTTAATATCATTCATTTTCTGTTTTTCCCCAATATTTAATCCTTAGCAAAACAGTGCACAAATGGCCAGAGACCAAAAACAAGAAATAATGCAGAACATGGTGAAATTTGCGTCGTTGTGTAATTTCCAAAATGTCACCCTGCCTTGGAAACCATGTGATATTAGCAAGTAAATGTATTTGGTTCGAGACACAGCCTCTAGAATTAGAAAACAATAAGGTGTGCTTAATACGCTAAATATTGTTACTCTTTTCGGTCATTTTCAATTTAATTTTATTGCTGACCTTCCTTATCGTGTGTAAAACAATGTTAAAATGGGGATAATAAATGAAAAAGATCTTTTCTCCGGCGAAAAGCCAAATCTACAACTTGGAAATTGGGGTTAGCTCTTTTGCTCCATGTCCGGTTACGCTTTTAAAACTCTACTGAAATCTTGCGTGGGAAGTCACAATGTGTCCCTTACTTACATGAGCAAATCGTAGAGAGCGTCCAAAGCGTTTGGACTGGAAGAAATCAGTTTCATTGTCGCGTTGCTTGTTGTGAAATTAACACTGGAAGCATTAATTTCAACTCCAGGCCTCAGGGCGAGGCTGAGCAAAACACCTAAAAAAAACGTTTGTCAACCAGACACGCAGCAAGAACAAGTCAAATCTGTAGTGAATGAATCGACACAAGTCTTTGCCGTGACAGGACTTCAGGTTCGGGTCTTTGATAACAAAGTAGGTTTTGAAAAAAAAACACCGTTTCGTAGCAATGTACAACCAATCAGTTTAGAAATCGTATTGTTCCATACAAAATCGACAAAACGAATGAGTTTGTGCGAAAATTTTGTACACTCATGTGACTAATTGGGGCAAGTCAAGCCTTTACCAGCAGTGACTCGATTTAAACTGAATTTAATATGACTTAAATGTTTCAAAAACCTACGCATTGAACTAACTCGAGTCGAGCAGACACTGAAACCATGACAACAAACCTGCATTTCGTAAACGTGAGAGGGGGTACCTTTTTGGCATGATAAGCTTACAAAAATCGTAACTAACCTGTTATTGCTGCCAGCAGGGTGGTCGAAATGTAATACACCAGAGTTTTTAGCAGAAGTTTGCCTTTTGAGGCGCCTTTAAGATTCGCGAATCCGCAAATGATGCTGGAAACTATAACTGGGATCACCATAGCATTTAGAGCTCTCAGGAACAAGGTACCAGGCAGGGCTAGATATCTCATTTGTTCTGAAGTTATATTGGCTGCTCGAAGACCAAAGCCGAGAGCAATGCCAGCTGCTACACCAACCAAGGTAAGAAGGACTTGCAGATTTTGCTTGTTTTTCAGCTTTTCCCCAACGTTCGCTGTTAAAAACAAAAATGAGTTTGCAAAGCAGTTAAGCATTTATGGTCAATAAGTATGTTTGCTTGTGAGAAACTTTGCAACATGTTTTTTTCTGGAACGCTTAGGTGCCACATAACACAAGTGTGATTACATAAAAATAGAAGAAACTTACTCAGACTAGGATAGTATCCCCATAGCCCTGGCACGTGGGGGCAAGAGGGGGCACTTGGCCCTTTTAGAATTTCGAAAAACGTACTTTATTAATTAAATGTGATTTATCACAATAACCTTATGAATCAAAAAGTATGCATGCATTAGGATTCCCCTCCCTCTGGAAAAATTGTCTGCCGGCGCCCATGGAAGGTTTTTTTACAACCCGCAAGCATACGTTCTTAACGTGCTGAAAATAATTCAGTTTATATTGTGTGCTGTTCTATATGCCGTGTAATTGTTTACTATGACGCATCGCTTAATTATTTCAGGCATTCGAACCTCGAAATCGATTTTTCACGCAGTGGTGTTTTCTCGAGCGCAAGCGCTGCTTGGCGGTACTTTGCTGACCTCAAAAACAGGCTTTGTTGTTAAACCACTTATGTAAACACGAGTTCAGCGGATGGGTGGACAGTTGTCGCTGCAACCGCTATACACAAAGTTTAAATTGGCACAACTTATCCTGTAGTTAACTGGTGCGTTGCTGTACAATGCGGTTACTGTCGTCCGTGTGCAAACTTTTCGTGGAAATAAATGTTCACTGCCTAATGTAGTTAATCTAAAGTCCAGTTGACCTCGTCACCCCAAAAGGTATTTTTAAGATTAATGATCGAACAATTAATTGATCATTAGGAAAAATATGCTCTTCTCAACGACATTTAAGTATTTCATGAATTAAAAAACTACCAATGTACGATAAAGTATTTTAGTGATGGTTGAATTGACTTGGTTTTGCATTACAACGTTGGAAGAAAAATTCGACCAAATTTCGGCCAAACTTTTTTTCTTGCCCAAACCATATTTATTTCGGCCAAGGGCTTTGAAATTAAAATGGCCGGGCTTGAAAATAAAAAAGGCCAAACTGGCAACCCTGGGGCAAAGCTACAAATTCACAGCCATAAGTTTTAAACTGTGCCGGCTACAGATTTTATAACGCTGTTTGCACTGACTCCTTTACGATTCCAAAAAGCACAATACCAAATCCGTTTCTACGCGTATTGTTGACAAAATTGTGGTTGATCAGAAAGCACTGGGCCGTGACCAATCCCACAAAGCACTCCCCGTGTTACGCCTGACAAACTACAACTATGAAACTTGCCTTAAGAGCTAAATTTTCAGCGAAATTACATTCAATTATTGTTTACCTGGTGTGCATGACCGGCGGTTTGCCATGATACTTCGGTCGTCCTACGTTACAGTTCTCTGAAGTGGAAAGTTTGACTAGGTGGTTATCATGCAGGAACTGAATCCAAAATACTAATCCTCTGCGCTGATTGTAGACGCTGGTACGAATGCAGATTTCAGATTTCAAAACACTTTTGGTATTTCACAAGATCACAACAATACTACGTGTTGAAACTTTGCTTGGCAGTCCGCCTGTTGACAAATAAACCATGCCGTTGGGTCAGAACAGAGACAGAAAGAAATCTATTTAAAATGCTCCAACTGGATGACAGAATTAAGCAGCCTGACAGAATTAACTGATTCACGGACTTGGCAACGCCCAGTCAAAATTTACATTTAAAGGTGGAAATCCGCGTTGTGCTGTACATTTTGTCTGTTCATAATCTAATAAAACTCAATTACTTTACAATGCTTAACACGACACAACAGAAGCGTGTTTTATGAGAAAAAAGTTGAATGAACAGGACGACATGACACAAAAATCCAAACTCCAGACTAACTACGATGTTTGCCGAATTCGGATTAACATTGGCCAGCAATGGATCAAACCAAAAAATGCACAACAAAAAGCTGTTTTCTGTGAAACTCTTTTCCTCTGTACCACCTTTTATTGCAACGAAAACACTAAACACCTGCTTGACAACCAGCAAATATTAGTCAGGAACTTTTTTACCTAACATGGTAACTGTATGCCTTTCACCTTTTAGTTTGTACGTCTACATCTACAACTGGTCCTACATTGTCAAGAAAGCGGAAAGTACCTGCTTTGTATTGGTTAGCACCAACGCTAGGCAACACTGCCGTTTCTGTCATCAACACGTTTCAAACGACACTTAACATTTTAATATCGTGCAGGTGTCTTGACTATTTAGGCTACTATTTAACGCTTTTAAAGTTGTGGGTCAGCAAGCAACAGCGTTCTTTGGCAAAGAAGAACAACTCTTTTGTCAGCCACTGCAAAGTTTTGCTAATCTCCTCTGGGTAGCAACAACAGCACTCGCGTCGCAGTGGACTGGTCGAAAACAAAACGTTGCCCAGCGCCTATTTTTGCGGTGCAATTAGCCTGCGGCGAAAAGCGGAAAACGACGTGCTTCCTGTTTTTATTAAAAAACATCGCTGTGGAGTTGTTTTTCAAATTGTACTTTGGGCTTTTAAAATACAAGTTTACGCAATGTACGCTGGCCCAAGCGGGTTAATAAACCAAAATCCTGCCATAAGTCGTAAATAATGTTTTCAATTTCGCAAAATCGTTAATCTTTCGTGATGACTAATAACGCCATTTCAAACCGGTTTCGCCCGTTTTCAAACCCTTTGGTTGACTGCACAAAGCTAGCTTGGTAACCCGCTTTTAACGTAGCATGTGTAACTTACAAACGAAAATAATCAGTTATCGAGTGTTTCAGTTGATCTCGTACGTGTGAAAAAATATATAATTCTTTGTTTTCCCGTGTGAAACGGTTGTTCGTTATTACCACATTGATCCGATATGAATGGTTGCTAGTCCAAGACTCTTACTGTTTCAAGTCAAATTACGTGCAACCTAAAATAGCAACCATGTATAAAACAAGCCTGCTTTTCTCTTTTGGAGTGTACAATAACACGCTTGCAACTTCAACAGTTGTAACTGCAGATGCTTAACTGTGACAGCGTCTACTAGACCTAAATTAACCTACAGGTGCTTTTTGTGTCATTAGGTTAATCCGGTCTTGTGGGCATAGTTTGCTGTGTACATAAATCATCTGATATAGGTTGACTTCTACGCGAGCTTGTAAGCATAAATTAGGTTGTTTGGAAAGCAGTTATTGCTCAATCTTGCTCGAATTTCGATATAGACGGCTTAAACGTTTGGATAATTGACTGTAGTCAACAGACATGCAGTGATGTGTAACAAACACTCATCGATGTCAACGCCTATTAAAAGTTGGCATTCCATATGTTTAGAACAACGTGAATTTATTAGGTGACGACGAGAAACGTAACTGGAACATACAGATTCATAACCAAAGTACTTTGTTTGTTGATGTTGATTACAGAATTTTACAACATATTTTACTGTTTATACCTTTTTTGGTGTATTTCCCCCGTTTATGTTTAGTAAGTCAATGATGGCAAATCTAGAAACTTAAACGTAGACCTTTTTTAAGTGTAGCAGCTGCGTTGGTGACAGCGGAAGTGCAAAAAAAAACAGTTCGCCTTCTCTGGCGTCCAATTGCAGCAGGGTACGTGGCACATTGTGATTGGTTTAAGTAGGCAACACGGTTTAGGGCAATAATACCTGACATTTGTGATGGTTTGGTGGCCGATATGCACGGTGCAGGCTGGTACACTACGCTGTGCCGTACAGTACGTAAAATTAACGCGAGCTTTGTCTTAATATATCTGTAACACACGAAAGCTTACAGGGCTACGGAAACGCTCATGCAACAAACGGTATAGGTAACTGCATCAAGCCTTTGACGCAACGTTGCACCACTACATGGCGACGTCATGAAATAAGTACCAAGTTCTGCAACTGTGACGTCATGCCATTGATGACGTCAATCTGAGCTACGTAGGATTGCGGACAAAAACTAAATCGTTGCTACAGTCCGCTATAAAGTATCGATATGACGTCACTTTAAAAGGTTTGACGTCACATCGACATAAAGTAACCTGGACAGTGACGTCATCGATAAACTTTGGGTCGCAAGATAGTTTGAGACAAATTTGCAATTGCAAGCAACACCGAATGATAATCGAACTTTCCATAACACTCGGGTAGAACAGTAGAAACGCGGTGGAGAAAGAAGAGGGGTGTCAGTGTTGCCTGGCAACCATGCGAGCCTCCTCGTCCTCCTGTTGCATGTTCCGAATCTCGGTTAGTGTATTCACGAATCGTGTCCACTCGTCAGGACGCGGATTGCCAATTTGCTGCGGAAAATTACAAATTTGCTGAGCGTAGTATTTTTTAGAAATAAATTTCAAGGCCCATTGCAAAAAATGAAGTCAATCACGGTTTAGATATGAAAAGTATTTTAACGCAAATCAAGACATCTTTATCTATACTACATCAATTTTAGTTCACATATGCCGCGCGCTTAATAGGTTAACATCTGGAAAAACGGTTCAGGAAATCGAATTGTCCGACTTTCCCTGCGTGACGCCTTGATTTAACTGATGCATCCATCGAACATCCTGTTCAGATCAAAACAGTTTCCTAAAAACTACACTGTAACTACCGTTTTGTCTCATTCTTCGTTTTAGTAAAAGGGAAATATGTTCATGCCGGAGCAGGAGTACACAGCTATTTCCGTATTATTGCTGGCCGCATTACAGACTGTGTTTCGCTTATACGGCCGCCAGTTAATCCAAGTTATATTTTAATAATTTCGTATCGCAAGGGAATGTGTTCTTTATGGTGATCTCGTATTTATTAATGCCTAAAAGTGGAATTTAACGTCAATCTTTTATGACTTTCTTGTTTTTACATTCTGTTTAAACAGCCAAATAGTTTTCATCAATGCACGGCCGCCGTTACATATACTTAAATTTACATGTGCGCGGCTTGATAAAATAGTATCCGCGCCCGCGACGACTCTACGGCCACAGGAAGTGCACCCCTGTGTTAACATAACGCGAGCTATTGCCAAACCAAAGTTTCTTTACTAAGTATGCTGCAAGTGTTCTGTTTGGCCGAGCACTGAGCACCTCTAGTGAATACTTTGTGGTCGGCCGGTCATGTTTTGAGTATTATGACTGTATACACACATACGACGCAACAGTACACCAGTCGCCATATTCTATATCATTTAAAACTAAAGTGCTTCTACGAAAGCTTTTGTCCGTTTGGAGGGGAACGTTTGTATCACGAAATTTGACTTTGTTTGAAACTTTGCTCAATCAGTATTCGATGTTCGGTAAAATTTGGTGATGTAATATGCATTCAAAATCGTAGTGGTCGGTACAGCGTAGTCAGGTACTGGCTCTACTTGGGTCCATCCCTATTCCTAAACTCCAAAATTATACGTTTGTCCTACGCACAATGTCGACGATGAAAGGATTTTAAATTGCTTGTTTGTTTGTTTTACCCCTAGTGTATATTTTAGGCACTCAGATTTATCAAGTTTTGCTCCCCCCTAAGCCAAGTGTGTATTTAGCAAATTGAAACAATTGCATTTTTAAGAAAGTAAGGATGTAAACCTTATACGACTTTAAAAAGCCGTTTAGCAAAAAAATGTTTTAGCACTTTATAACCTTGAAACAGCCGATAAAAATGTAAAAAAGTAATCGGTGTTCAAAATTGTGAACATGCCGCTGGTAATAATCAACACAAATCAGTGTAGTCACCTCGCCAACTTCGCAGAGATGAACGCGACCCATATTATCACCAACAGCTATCTGAGTTCCGCTCGAATTCCATCGAAGCTTGTTGCACGCAGGGGCTGAATCTAGTACTGTGGTGACGACTGGAACCTACACAAAAAATACACAGGGTTTGGTAATCAGCATTTACGTCCCAAATTCGTTAGTCCTCTGTCGTGTGGTGTTGCAAACCCAGCGTTCCATGTGTACAGTGAATATACTTTACTACAAACGGTTCGACAGACGCTGTTATCATCAGCGTGTAATGGCGAGAAGCTGACGACTGCGATTGTCAAAAGGTTTGCAAATATATTAATTAATAATTATACATAAGTTCACCGGCAGTTACGTTTTTCATTAAGCTACTCTTCAAGCCTAAAGAAAAATTTCAAAGAAAATTCGGCCAAACAGCTGATAAAATTCGGCCAAATTCTACTTTCAAGAACAAATAGCTTGTTTAACACTAAACTGTACTTGTTTTTAAATGCAATATATCACAAATCGCTTCGTACGCTAGTTACGACTGACGGTAGAAATTGGGAAAGCAAGCGCAACACTAAACAAACACAACGTTAGATAAGAAGCAATCTGTGTGTATTCGGATAAATTTAACAGTGAGATAACAAACAACTTGCTGCTGGGAGGTAGTATTGTGTAAAAAAATGGATTTTGCCTAACAAGCGGTAACATCGAATGGAAAGTGAAGAGATTTTTGAAGCGGCGCTGAAAATATTTCTGTACGCCGCGGTGTCGTGGTTTAGAAACACTTGTGACTCACAGAAAAAAACGGCTGAAAATGGTTCCGATTACACTATCGCCTGCTTGTAACAATACGCCACTGCAGCCACAGAGTTTCACAAAACAAAATACCGAAGCAAACCGCTGTTTTCATTAGTAGCCTAAATGGCACAGCACCGAGCGTCTTGTTCTAATACACATACTTGACTTGGAAAAAAATTTGACAAATTTGACACCATACCCATATTTGCTGAAAAACTTAATCTTGACGCTTTGCACTTTTGTGAAGTGCAGTTGATTGCTGTAAACCGCAAATCNCAGCAATCTGAGTTCCGCTCGAATTCCATCGAAGCTTGTTGCACGCAGGAGCTGAATCTAGTACTGTGGTGACGACTGGAACCTACACAAAAAGGCATAGGGTTTGGTAATCAGCATTTACGTCCCAAATTCGTTAGTCCTCTATTGCGTGGTGTTGCAAGTCCAGTGTTCCGTGTATATAGTGAATATATTTTATTACAAACTTTGCGACAAACGCTGTTGGCATCATCACTGCACAGTTACGAGAAGCTGACGACAGCGATTGTCGAAACGTTTCCATTCAAATACATTTATTAAGTACAAGTTACGTTTTTCATTAAGCTACTCTTCAAGCCAGGGTTGTCAGGTTTAAATTTCAAAATTTGGCCAAACAGCTGACAAAAATCGGCCAAATCCCAGAAAATTCGGTGAAATTCTACTTTCAAGAGCAAACAGCTTGTTTAACACTAAACTGTACTTGTTTGTAAATGCAATATATCACAAATCGCTTTGGACACCAGTTACGACTGACGGTAGAAATTGGGAACGCCAAGCAAGCGCAACACTAAAACAAACACAACGTTAGATAGGAAGCAATTTGAGTGTATTCGGATAAGTTTAACAGTGAGATAACAAACAACTTGCTGCTGGGAGGTAGTATCGTGTAATAAAGGGGATTTTGCCTAACAAGCGGTAACATCGAATGGAAAGTGAAGAGATTTTTGGTGCGGCGCTGAAAATATTTTTCTGTACGCCGCAGTGTCGAGGTTCAGAAACACTTGTGACTCACAGAAAAAAACGGCTGAAAATGGTTCCGATTACACTATCGCCCGCTAGTAACAACACGCCATTGCAGCCACAGAGTTTCACAAAACAAAATACCGAAGCAAACTGCTGTTTTCATTAGTAGCCTAAATGGCACAGCACCGAGCGTCTTGTTCTAATACACACACTTGACTTGGAAACAAATTTGACAAATTTGACACCGAACCCATATTTGCTGAAAAACTTAATCTTGACGCTTTGCACTTTTGGGAAGTGCAGTTGATTGCTGTAAACCGCAAATCGCATTAAAAAATTAAAAAAATTCTTTTGGTCGGCATTTTCTCATCATCATCGTTTAGCTGATTTTGGTCGAGCACCGAGGATTACTTTTATATGCTCGACAGAGTACCGAGCACAATCGACGCTCGGTACCATTGCACTAAAAAAAAACAGTTGGACTCAGTCGCAATTACAACTTTTTACCTCAGTATCGGCGTTAAAATTCCATAAATCCACTCGTCCAGCGCAGTCCCCGCTAGCAAAGAGTCCCGGATGTGTGGGAGACCACGATACGTCGTACACGCAATCGCTGCGGTCTTCGAAGGAATGCAAGCAAGTCCGTGAACCGCTCTGCGAAAATTATGCAGTTCATGAAATGTCAAGTGGAGCCGTTTCAATTTGCATGCATGGATCGGCTCTAGCTCGTTGCGCCCGCGAAGGCATG
>QXVZ01004586.1:0-40326 GCA_008931825.1 Phallusia fumigata
CAAAAGTGCATGGACAAGCTGGAGGGTAGAAAAAAACAAAAAAAAGAAAAAAACAAAAAACAAACGGAGTGAAAACAATATGTGTCCCCTTTCAGGAAGGGGACCCATAATAATGAAATACCACAAGTCACCATACGTACAATGGTAGTAAACACCATACCTGTATGTTCTATTGAACTATTGGCATCTCCAGCACCAATAATCTGAAACAAAAATAACTTCTATGAAAAGTTGAAAGTCATGATTGTATTTAACTACCTGAGAATCTTTACTCGATTGGTTTTGAACACCCAACTGGACTTGAAATGCTTGGTATCCTGACTGCTTTTCATGTGGAAGTGGAATGTGTGTTTGTGAACCTTCAATATTAGGTTGCTGTACATGCTGTAGTGTGCCTTGAGCTAAATGGTCCACACCAAGAGAATGAGCAGCTGACGACTCTTTTATCTCATTGTAAGCAGGAATTGGTATTTCATTCACCTATGGATATAACTGGGTCATTTTGCATGCTAAAAGAGCTTGAAAAACAAAATTTTTTGTATAATTTGTTTGATATAATAAAAGAGATTTGACAATAACCAAAAAAAAACAGAATCACACACCACCATAGGTCCTAGGAGACTTTAATTTTAGGGGGCTAGCAGGTTATTTGGTGGTAGCATATGGCCTAAAAACAGAAACTGATAAGGGCGGATTGGGAATCTGGGCCCTCCCTGTTTAAAAAGTTTCCGTATACATTCAATCTGTTAAAAAAGAAACCACAAACAGTTTGTTCTCTCAACAGCTCTGCGATAGTGTTGTTTTAAATTTTACCTGTGCAAAGTCAAAATCAATGCACCACAACAAAACTGAGAAGACCTAATAGAGTTGTTTAATTTTACAATAATAGTTAAGGCCTTTTACATCTACTTCTTACGAAAGCCCAGTCACGTAACTAAATTGCATAAAATTGTGATGATCTATTACCTTTTCTAAAGCCTGTTTTGTCGTTTTGGAAAAAGATTCTCTGTGAGCTGTGACAGACCCATAAGAAGAATTTCTGTGACCAAGATCTAAACACAAACAAAACGTTTTCACGTGCTCATGACTGTGTAGTTGAGTGGAGTGTTGGCTACATGATAAAAAACAAGAGAAATAAATTATACTGATAAGCAAAAATGGCTTAACAGCGTGCATGTTTTAAACTGATCTTTTGTCAATCGTGCGAGGGTAGCAGAAAAGTTAAATAAATTGGAAGGATCGAAGAATAAAAAGTTACAAACAAACAAGCACATTAAATACGGAACATCTCCAGAGTTTTGGTAATAAAAGAAAGGGCAGTGTTGTTATATAAAACTCACAAAAAGTGACAAAAAACTACAGTTCCCGAAGTGCCCCAGAAAATAAAAGCAATGATACAATCACTGTTTTGCCATCAAAATCTATTCTTAAAACTCCCAAGAAATAGTGGATTAACTATTTCAAAAATCAGACTGAAATTTTAAACAACCAAAAGAAGCACCCTGTAAATCTACACTTTAATTTTTAATAAATTTGGATTAGTATGTCAATACGGATTAAACTGAACATTTTTGATTAATGCACCATGATGGCATGTTTTACAAACTGTTTTTATTTTCGTAACTTCAGACCAGTTTTAGTGGGCTAGTGGTGTAACATCCGAGGCTACAGGGTTAAACAAGTAAAAA
The DNA here is from genome assembly GCA_008931825.1 of Phallusia fumigata. Taxonomy (NCBI): domain Eukaryota; kingdom Metazoa; phylum Chordata; class Ascidiacea; order Phlebobranchia; family Ascidiidae; genus Phallusia; species Phallusia fumigata. The sequence goes on from QXVZ01004586.1 coordinate 1,689, forward strand.
AAGTAGACCAAAATGACCCAAACTAAAAGTGCATTAAAAAATCAACTAATTTAGACATTGTTAAAAAACTTGACCACTGTTTTTAATTCAACATAATATATTTCACCTGGCTCACTGATTAGTGATTCTTGAAAAAAGTTGTACTGGCCTCTTACTTCAGATAAGACATCTTCAACAGAGAGTTGAGCATTCTTGGATGCAGCGCATTCCACTGGTCCCTTAATCTAAAAAATATTAAACACAACAGGCAATTTAAGATCTTGTCTAAAACTTGCTCAAACCATGTTACATGTTAATTCACAACAACAGCTTACTGTTAGATATTTGCTTCACTGCATTATACTCCATACATTACATCGTAATCATTCAGCTCACTAGTTGCCATTATTAACGCATATATGATGTAACAGTCAATTGTCATGTTTGTTTTTGAGTACTCAGTGCATAACGTTACACTGTATTATTAAATTCAAACACCTTTCCACTTATCCATAAAACTTTACAAGTCACCCAATTTAGACAATGTTTAGTAACTTAGCCCATTTAAGGGAACTAGCGGTGCACTAAGTGTGACTATTGCACCATACAAAACAGATGGCACAATAATACTCACTTCTGCATTTGGAATATTTCTGGATGGTGCATCTTCAAGATTGTTACCATGATCAGAAGAAGTGTCAGAAACTAGAAATTTTGACAAAGTTTTATTGGCATCAGGAATTCAACAGAGTCATGTTTAACAGGGGTGACATTCAATGTTGCCATTGCACATACATGACACTGCAAAATATACTTTTAACATGTAACAATTCCTTTCATCACAATTGACATTTATTTAATACCTGCATTACATTGGGTCTCCAGTTTTTGCAAGCATAACATTGGTCTCCACACAAATACAATTGATAATTGGTTGCAAGGTGTGGTCAGTTATGGAATATGGCATGGTCAGGTATAGACTCACAACAAAAAATTTAAACAGAAAATAAGGAAGAGCCAAATTAAACATGCAACTGGTAGAGAAGTAGGGTTGGGTATTTGACTGGTCAAAAAAAATCTGGTCAATTGACCGGTCAAATACGTCAAATATGGTCAAATACTAAGCAACTAGTAAAATGCAATTTTGCTTAATAGCTAATGATATGCAGCATTGCAAGTAACAATACAAAAACAAGGACTGTTTATTTACTTCAAGTACCCCAAGCCTTTCACTAAATATCATAAAACCAAATGAACATCCAAAAAACGACTCTGCTGTCGCATTAGTTAGGTGCTGAGGTTGTAAAATTGTTTTACTGAAAGGCAACCACTATTTTTGGCCCCAGCTCTACCCCAAAGGTACAACTAAAAGCATTCGCACACCAAACCACATTTTTACTAAAGGATACCAAAAAAGTGTTTGTCCCCTTACATTAAAGTTTTTTCAAACTCAAATTTCGAGGCAAGCCTGGGAAAATTGACAGTATTTGCTTTCAAAAGTTAAAAACATATTTGACCAGTTTAAAAAAGTGCTGTCAATTGACCATATTTGACCGGTCAATTGACAGGCTTGCCAACACTACTTATTTGGTTAGCTTCTTGACTCACTGTACTTGAAGACTTGAAAATGCACTGAGAAACTTCGCATGTTTAACAAAAGGTGATGTGATTNTTTTTCAAACTCAAATTTCGAGGCAAGCCTGGGAAAATTGACAGTATTTGCTTTCAAAAGTTAAAAACATATTTGACCAGTTTAAAAAAGTGCTGACAATTGACCGGTCAATTGACCATATTTGACCGGTCAATTGACAGGCTTGCCAACCCTATAGAGAAGTAAATACGTTGTAATGTAAACATTTCAACAATCTCTGTTGTCATTAAGTCCGACATTTTTTTAAACACATATTTGGGGCTATCATGTCATTCACTCCTTTGTGCCATGTCGTTTGCATTTGGGTCAGAGTTTAAACACATTTTGAGCTCAACGGATGTTTTTGATGCATAAGCCCTATTGCTTATTTTTAAACTTTCATTTCCCACCTACTAAACAAGAAGTGATACAAAGTAATGTTAAAAGGTTGACCATGAGTGTATCTAAAAAGACATACTACACAAATACTTTTGTGACCTTGGATTACATTTTAGTGACGTGCCATTTTAAGAAACTACCCAGAGCTTCTGTAACTTTAGATACCTGTGCCACTGTTAGGACTTCAGTTGGATTCTCATGCTTGAATTTAGCCGCTTAAAGTGATATTTCAACACGGCAGTTTAGTAGTTTAGTTTTGCGCTTGTACCTGACGCCACATGCCCTTATAGAAAGTTCCGGGCGCCATGTATATTGGAGTACTGCGACATGTCATTGTGAAGTCACATTTGAGTGTGTGTGCAAATGTACAGAACTATAACATACTTTTGACTGGAGATTCGCAGGACTGACAATGGATAGATGAATTTTCTTCAACAGAGAAAGAATCTTCGCAATTAAACTGCTTTACATCGCTTACATCATTGCTTTCCTCGGCTAACATAAATTTAAATAAACAGCAAATTTTAAATTTATACTGCATTACATTTATCCCTTAATCTAATTGTGGACAAGTTACCTGTTTGATCTGCACAAGGAAGTGTAATGAAATATTCTGAGTTTAGTAATCTATCTACCGCTTGGTGTATGTGGTGATCTGCAACAAAACAAATGATGCTTACACTACATTATTAAAGCTTGTTTATTTGAAAAATACATCAGGTCTGACATTCAAATTCATGAAAGAGAACACAATGTGGAAACAACATTGTAAACAAAACTTTCTAGAAAGGGGTATTCAAAATATTGCCATTGCACATATATTACAACCCCTTTAACAACATTTTCTACAATAATGGTTAAACTGGGGGGCCTCCAGGATTTCATTTTGGATAGATTAACCATACGTAGTAAATCCAGAAATGGGGTTCGTACCAACAACCTTCTAGAATCTAGGGCCTAGATGCACCACTGGGTAAAGCTATGGGTCAACTGGGGTCAAAAGCTACAGTGTACAAGTTCATGTACCAATCTCTCATGTGTGTAAATTTTGAAGAAATTTAAACAACTTTTTCTTGACCAAATGTTGCTAACATACCAGGTTTAGACAGAAAAACACAGTGAAAACGATATACTTCCCTTCATGGCGGGGACCCATAATTAATTACACTAGTATAACTCAATCTTCTAATTATTTTGCAAACACTTTTTTGTAGCCAAGGAAAGTTTTAGTGAAGCATGAATCGTCTTTTTCCTATTATACTTACATGTTGTTCCACACACAGTTTCATGACTTGCATCATATGTAAGATATAAATACTTTCCAATCTCATTCATGTTGTCCAAAAAACTGCAAGATCATAAAAACATTATTATTCAGGTTTTTCACTTGCCAGTCAATACAAGGTATTTTGTGATGGGGGCTTACAAGAGAGTGAGCTCAGGTAAACTATGAGAAATTCTACAATGGTGGGACCAGACGCTGGGGCTCCTACACTCCCACTCATTCAAGGGAAAGATAGTTTCCACATGAAAAGAAACCACCAAAAGAAAGTGAACATTATTAATTTTATATCAGTATGATTTTATATTTTCACATGACAAAAAATAAGTATAACCTGGAAGGGTGGGTTTCACCATATTGCTATTCAATGATTACCAGAATTCAATTTACAAAGGATCTGTATTGACATAGTTACCTGGCATTCAGAAAGGGAACCGATGAAAATAGAAAAAAATTCACCTACTTGGTTTTGGGTGTGGTGTTAGGCAAAACACAAGTTGCATAAAATTGTAGTAGTTGCTCACATTCCTCATTTGTCAAGAGCTAAAAACAAAGAAAATTGTTAAACTTATACAAGATCAAAATCACAGAAAAGATTATTAGGGCATAAACCACTTACTACATAGGGGGAATTTGCCACATTGCTGTTTTACACACCTTAAAACCCCCAAAACAATATTTTTCTATTTTTACAATAGACACTGTCAAACGTTTTCAATGGTTTGGCAAGGATGCAGCATAAATTCAATATCAAGATTTCACACATGACAGACCAAATATTAGTTTATGTGCAACTGTGTTGATTATACGTAACCATTGACCAATCTACGAACCAATGTGCTAACACGTCAACTGTTGGGAATATGGGGTTAAACACAGAAATCAATGGACTAATGGAATCGATGGAAATGTAATACAAAATGTCTTTGGGCACTATTGGGGTAACTGTTAAGGCTATAGAGTAAGACAAAGATTAGATGAAATTTAGACAGCTATTTTGATGTATGATACATTAATTTAAAACATTGTTTAACAAATTGATCTGTTTTTAGCTGGAGCTATGGGGCCAAAAAAAAATTTATAGACAAAATGGCATGTTATCAGGAGGGGCCACTTCGTAAGGTAGGGATTATTGAAAATTTTTGCTTGAAAGTAGTGGTTGAAAGAAGGTTTTAAAACTCAAGCCACATCACTTAAGTCCAAGAACTTGTTTAGTAACTTTAAGGTAAATTCACCAAATACTTCAGAACAGAAAAAAAAACTAAACGACATGGTTTCATTGGGTATCACCAGGCCATAGGTGCCGAGTACACGGTGGTGGGGTTGCGCAGCCACTTTTGGTTTTTCATCCACGGTGGCCGCCACCTTGGATTATTTGCACAGATAAAGAACGTAACAAGATTTATCGTAAGGTATCAAAACAAAGTATACACAAATAATGAAAAGCTTTGGCATTTTACGTTGTTTATGGCATTAAACTTGCGATTGTTTACCGGTGAATCGTTAGCCATTGTTACGTTCCAATACGGTTATGCTGTAATATGAGATGATCAGAAGCAACTGTAATATGTGATGCAACGCTTGCCTTCAAATAGCGAAATGCTTTCATAGTGTTTTTATGTACATATGTTAAGCTGCAACATGCGATATGCAAGAACAGCAATGTAGATGTAGGTTCTGAACTAAACGACCGAAAGACCTTGTGGCTACATTTGTTCGAATACAAGTTTTCATGCATATGACGTGCAACCACTAAGGATTTGCAATTTTTGATAGTCTTAGAACAAAATCGTTGGATTACAAACGTGTTCAGGTCCATGTGACTTATCTCGTAAATACACGTGTCCTAGCACTAAACTTTGTTTTGTTCCCACGTATGTCTCACCCACATTTCACTTGATCGCAGCAGTGTACCAGTTTAGTATGGCTTGTACGTAAAAAACCAAGGAAGTGTTACAGTTACTGTCAAGTGTGTTGGGATAACGCCACTCTTGCTGATGTTCACATGTGTGACGTTACAATACTTGGCGTTGTGACGTACATCTGCCACCTTGCACTTTTGCAAAACTCAGCGCCTATGCACCCGGCACTTCTATAAAATAACCAATCAGCTACACTGTTGATGGTTTTTTCACAATGTCTTTGTCTAAATGATTGAGGATTTGCAGTGCTTTATTTTCCCACAATGCGTACTTAAAAAGACATAATCTGTTTACTATCAGAGGTATATTTATAGTAGCGAACTTGCCGACATGATTGTTTTAATGTTGATGTTGATTTTGAGAAACACATTGACATGTTATGCAACCTGTATAAATTTTATCTAATCCAGACGTTGTTTGTCAATTTGGCCCAAGTGGGGGGTAATGGGGTAACAGCTGAGGCCACAGGGAACCAATGACATGTTACATAAATTGTTCACTTTGCACCTAACGCACATATGTATTATTAATATGACCAATTTTAGGGAGTTAGTGGGGGCAACTGTCAGGGCTGTAGGGTCAAACATAGCACTTAATAGACCACATTGGAATATTGTAGTTTACAAATTGTGTTTAATTCAGACTTATGTAATAATTTGACCATTTTTAGGGGGCTAATAGGGTAACTGCTGGGGCTATAGGGTCAAACAAGACAATTAATGCACCACAAAGGGACCAGTGGCAAACAACTTACACAAGGTAGGATAGTTTTATTTTTAGTTACGTATCAGTATATTTCCGAAACTTTTTTTGTGTAGTGCATGCAAGCATGCAAAACGTATTAGTTTGGGGGATAGCAGACTAGCCACTAGGGATATGGGGTCAAATCAAACAGATTACACAACCCCATGACCATATCCACCAGCTGTGAAACTTTTATCCAGATCTACCAAATACATTATAGATGTTTTACTGAACATTTCTACATAAATAATTGATAAAAAAGTAATAGTTTACCTTCTCGTCACCTTTCAGTACATCATCACGTACTTTTTCATCATAAAACAGGAGTTTTAACACATTTACCACCTTAACAACATATTGCGTCATTTGTTTGAAGGTTTCCTCTTTTTTGCTTTGCTCCTTTTTTTCAAGTTTTCTCCTGACTTTGGTGATCTGCAAATAGTTACAATATGTATGCAATCTGTAATTTAAAAAAATAAGCAGAAACATACGTAAATAAAGGGTGGTTTTCAGCATACCGCCATTTCACATGCAATATTACTCAATTTACACACACCAGGGATAGGTTACGCATATTAACCTCATCAGCAACAAAACTAAATCCTTGCAGAAGTTCCCTGGCGAAGTTTATGCTTCCCACCACTTCATTATATTTGTTGACTGCTATTTCCTGATCAGGATCTAGCACACCACCTTCAGTAAGTATCTTTCGATAACTATCCAATTTAACCTAAAGAAACACACAAAAACAGTAAGTTCCAAAATGACCCCAACATTTATGATGCAAACAAGGGACGTTTATTTGTTACTATGCAGGATTTTACAAACTTGTTCACTTTTCAGGCAAATTTATTTAAAACTACACTCTTTCGCACAAACAAGGGTGGTTTAGATTAGCAATACTGACTGACAAAAATACCACAAACATTTCAATAATTAAACCAAAACAACATTGTCGTATCATGACACTGATAATCCTAGTGATGTACAGTCTTGAGCCTGATCTAAAAAACAATGGGGCTAACAAAAAGGTAAAGCAGTAGTGACAGTGTTTTTTATAAAAGCAGTAGTGACAGTGTTTTTTGAGCAAATAACAACATATCCAAGCATAACTGGAGAGGTGGCATTTTCCATGTTTTTTATTCCACATAATATACTACCACCCCAAAATGATGTTTTCCACATGCACAATTCCTTTATTACACATAATACATATTTAATGTCCACATTACATTGGGTCCCTCTTTCCCCTGGCATTTTAATACATAATGGCTTCTGCTAGCATAAACGTATGGGTTACCACACACATGCAATTTCTAAAAAGTAGTGAAGTTTTAAGGACGAAATCGTTAATTGATTATAAATCAGTTTTTAAAATTTAAACAAAAAGTACAGATTTCCATTCATGATCTAACTAAATCATTTACTTACATCATGTCAATTTCAAATTGAAGGTCAAAAGCATGATTTAAACACCACAGCCACACTAACCAACAATTTGACCTGCAGTGACCTTTGCCTTAGCTGCAGTAAACCACACAACAAACTCTAAATGACCATTTCCAAAGGCCAACCAAATACAAGCTTAAATGCTACTGTAGAAAATACAACTGTAAATGGGAGCAAAGTTATTGTAACATATCATCTTTTATAGCGTTATTTAGCAAACACATTTTGGTTAACACTACGCCATCATGCAAAGCAGTGGTGTAGTATCAACAGCTGGGATTCGGCTGTCACAAAACAGGATAATCATATTATTATGGTCATCACCGCCTAATTTTAATCAGTGAAACCCCTGCCTGGCTCCCCCTAATAAACACCAGTTATGTGTAACATAGCAGCCTGTTTGTCCTCAACTCTTCAATCACTCTCTTGGTCAGAACAGTTTGCATTTGGGGCAATTCAGTGTTACAACACATATTTGCAACTGTGTGGGTAAATACTAAAATTTTAAGTAATCAATGTGAAGAACCCTACATATGTCCATTTTAAGTTTCAATACATTTGGATTAGTATGTATGAAGTAAAAGGCATGTAAACAAAAACTGAATATATATTTGGGATTTAATAGATAAGAAATAGGTGAATCCAAACTAAAGTCACAAAATACTTAAAATACTTTGCACTTTATCAACTATCAAAATAGAAAACTTCTAAGTGGCTTACTATGGTAAATATTGCTGTTTTAAAAATTTAACTTTGTGGGGGCCTGTGGGTGAACTGGGTAAAAAGTTGTCAGTGAACAATTTCAGATACCTATGTACCATGCATAAAAATTTAAAGAAATTCGGATGACTCTTTCTTGACCAAAACGTGGGAACAAACTCATGTGAGAAAAACTGAATGTTTGGAGTAAAAAAAGGTAAAAATGGGTGAATTGAAAATAAAGTCAAAAATACTTGACAAAACTTTGCATTGTACCAACTATCAAATTAGAAAACTTCTAGGTGAATTACTTGTTAAATATTTCTGTTTCATGTTTTTGGGGCCTGTGGGTGAACCTGGGTAAAAAGTTGTGCACAACTTCAGATATCCATCTATCATGTGTGAAAAATTGAAAAAAATTGGACAACTCTTTGTTGACCAAAATGTGGGAAAAAAACTCACATTAGACAGAAAAAAAATTAAGAAAACAGAGTAAAGCTTTATGTGTCCCCTTCATGGATGGAGACTCATAACAAGTATTATGGATAAAACAATTATACACAGTACATCCAAGTATTAGTATCACAGATATGCAATCAATGCTTGATGTCTGCAACAAAAATGAATAAATACACGTTGGTTTGGGATATTCATAGTGGAGTAGGAAATCATTAGAGAACAATTTTTCATTATAATCTTATTTTAATTTTGATGAACAAACATACAGAAATTAATGTATCAAAACAAGATTATTCAAGGAAAAACCAATGTTTTTTTTTTTTGAAAAGCCCCCGATATGCCTTTAAACATATCTTTTGTAACTGAAGNTGCAGTGACCTTTGCCTTAGCTGCAGTAAACCACACAACAAACTCTAAATGACCATTTCCAAAGGCCAACCAAATACAAGCTTAAATGCTACTGTAGAAAATACAACTGTAAATGGGAGCAAAGTTATTGTAACATATCATCTTTTATAGCGTTATTTAGCAAACACATTTTGGTTAACACTACGCCATCATGCAAAGCAGTGGTGTAGTATCAACAGCTGGGATTCGGCTGTCACAAAACAGGATAATCATATTATTATGGTCATCACCGCCTAATTTTAATCAGTGAAACCCCTGCCTGGCTCCCCCTAATAAACACCAGTTATGTGTAACATAGCAGCCTGTTTGTCCTCAACTCTTCAATCACTCTCTTGGTCAGAACAGTTTGCATTTGGGGCAATTCAGTGTTACAACACATATTTGCAACTGTGTGGGTAAATACTAAAATTTTAAGTAATCAATGTGAAGAACCCTACATATGTCCATTTTAAGTTTCAATACATTTGGATTAGTATGTATGAAGTAAAAGGCATGTAAACAAAAACTGAATATATATTTGGGATTTAATAGATAAGAAATAGGTGAATCCAAACTAAAGTCACAAAATACTTAAAATACTTTGCACTTTATCAACTATCAAAATAGAAAACTTCTAAGTGGCTTACTATGGTAAATATTGCTGTTTTAAAAATTTAACTTTGTGGGGGCCTGTGGGTGAACTGGGTAAAAAGTTGTCAGTGAACAATTTCAGATACCTATGTACCATGCATAAAAATTTAAAGAAATTCGGATGACTCTTTCTTGACCAAAACGTGGGAACAAACTTATGTGAGAAAAACTGAATGTTTGGAGTAAAAAAAGGTAAAAATGGGTGAATTGAAAATAAAGTCAAAAATACTTGACAAAACTTTGCATTGTACCAACTATCAAATTAGAAAACTTCTAGGTGAATTACTTGTTAAATATTTCTGTTTCATGTTTTTGGGGCCTGTGGGTGAACCTGGGTAAAAAGTTGTGCACAACTTCAGATATCCATCTATCATGTGTGAAAAATTGAAAAAAATTGGACAACTCTTTGTTGACCAAAATGTGGGAAAAAAACTCACATTAGACAGAAAAAAAATTAAGAAAACAGAGTAAAGCTTTATGTGTCCCCTTCATGGATGGAGACTCATAACAAGTATTATGGATAAAACAATTATACACAGTACATCCAAGTATTAGTATCACAGATATGCAATCAATGCTTGATGTCTGCAACAAAAATGAATAAATACACGTTGGTTTGGGATATTCATAGTGGAGTAGGAAATCATTAGAGAACAATTTTTCATTATAATCTTATTTTAATTTTGATGAACAAACATACAGAAATTAATGTATCAAAACAAGATTATTCAAGGAAAAACCAATGTTTTTATTTTGAAAAGCCCCCGATATGCCTTTAAACATATCTTTTGTAACTGAAGTTGATTTGCGTTTTAAGGCCTATTTACACCAGAGACAGTGTAACAAAGCACAGCCAAGTAATCACCCTGTTCACACCAAGCATAGCATATGCCGGGGATACATTAGGATTAGTCTAAACACAACAAATATTCTACCAAAAAAATAATAAATGTGTGGCCCAGATATTGTTTGTGGTGAAACAAATCAGCTTTGTGACTTCTAAAAGGGGGCTAGTGGGGCAACTACAAACTAACAAAATTTTATGTAATTTATACATTGTTTTATATTTTGACCCACAAATGAAACAGGTGGTACAACCCCACCATTATATCTATCAGCTGTACAAGTTTCATCTAAATCCATTAAACATTTAATGCCAATAGTGTGGACAAGCTGCAGGAAGAAAAAAAAAACAAAGCAACTCTTGAGTTTGGAATTACAGTTTTAGGGGGTCTGTAAGCAAACGGTAATAACACATTTTAGTATAATACCAATTTTACATTAATAGCTATTTTGACAGCATATATTTGACAAAAAAACACTCCGGGCATTAGACAAATACAAAGTGAAAAAATAAACTTACCTTTCTTTTGTCCAGGTTTCTAACTTTTTTTTCAATAACAGTTAGTACATGCTTCATTGGATCTTGAGCTATGACCTCACTTTTCGTTGATTGATCATCCATTGCTTTAAGACACTTAGTTTTTTTTCAAATACAAGTCATTTAATAAAATCAGAACCTATTGAACAAAAGAACCTAATTAGTAATTATGCTATGGTATTTATATGCATGAAAAATAGTGGCACATAAATAAAATTTTGGGTACCCATCAAGAGGGGACATATATTTTTAATACCTTTTTCTGAGTAAGGCTAGTTTGTTAACATTATTTGGTCAAGAAAGAGTCATCCAAATTAATTTAAATTTCTACACATTGCAGATGAGAATCTTGAAGTTGGTTACCCTTATAACACATTACTTGCAGTATTTTCAGCTTACACAGTAAGTACTTCATAACTAGTTTAGTTGTCCCAACCCCTTGACGCCGAAAGCCCTACTGCAGATTGATACCTGCAGGTGTTGCAGTAATAAGCGCACCTATGTTACGATGCAGATGCGCGGTTTTTGAAGGCTCAACGTTAATCTTTTCAAGTTTAAGATACAAAAAAACTGTGAAGCTAATATTCACAAAGACCAAACTATTGCCATTTTCAGCATAATTCCAGAAAAAAAAACAGAAAAAAAAGACAAAAAAATAAACATTTATTATTATATTTTATCTCAAATCACATGAAAAGCTTAAATAATTTATAAAAACAGCCGAAGGTGTTACAGTTTCACAACCAGTTACTACTCACAGAAAATACACGATTTGTATGATTTACAAATCACAGTTATGAGCAAAAACAATAAACTTCGCACGCAAATACACGTTTTATTGAAACCTTACGTGAAGTTGCACGTCAACCCACAAGCCTAATCCTTTGGTGGGCCATATGCAACACAAATTTAGGTCAGAATGTATTGTTTCATGTCCAGGCTGGAAGTATACAATCTACACTCCTCGTATGTTTGAAATTATCTGTGTAATTTTATGGAAATGGCCCATATTAATTAATTTTAACAAAAAAATGTAAAAAAGGCCAAAAAGCCAAACGAATTTTCTGACGCCAACCATCTTGAAAAAAAGACAGATTTCTGGAATTTGGCGTCAAAAAAACCAATCTTGCAACCCTGCACCGTGGTTCTCTTCTTTAGCTGTGCGTTGGGACCACTGATTTCTATGTTGACATGTGCGTCGTTTTCACTTTCCAGAAATGTCGCTCAATAATTCCGTTTCGAAGCTTAACTGATTTTGTCAAAAAACACAACTTTGATAATAATTAAAGCGCCAAATTCTTATCGTTATCGCGTCACAAGTCCAACCTAATTATCTTGCATTTAGTCCGCCTGGCAACCGGCAGGTAACCGTTTTGATGTGACGAAACTCGTAAATACTGCAGGTAACCCGTTCAAATGCGCGAAAGGAGACGAAATTGCAAAACAGCAGTAGTTAAAGTGTAAAATTAGAAAAAAAATACAGGTATCTAGAGGACCTGTGTTGCTAAGCGCTTTACTGCAGTGTGTTCGACTTTCACTCTATTCGTTACCCGCAGTATTTACGAGTTTCGTTGCATCTAATTGCGTTATGTACGGGTCACCAAGAGGTTGATTTTTTAATGTACGAGCTCAATGCATTTATAGAAGTCAGATTTATAACTCATACTAAACTTTGCCCAACTAAAATGTTTTGTTCGACATGGCGAATGGATGCAGGGCCACTCTGAACTGTACGCATTCTGTGTACAGCCAACTTAACTTGCTCATGTGGCGCTTTCGAACTTTAAATGCTGTGTTGTGACTGGCTGTTCGTTTGTGTATGTGAACCAATCGCAAGAGGGCTTTAAACCGTAAATGCCCAAACCCAAACAGAGTTTAAAAAACGCACCGGTGACGTCAATGCCCACAACCGCGCTGTAGCTCAGCAGTAGCTGAGTCCTATTCGCTTTGCATAGCGCAATGCCGTCTTTGCTTAAAGTAACTTTTGCTTCTTTGAGATTTTTTAAACAAACCCTAATGCATTGTTTCTTGTCTTGGATTCTATTTGAATAAGATAATAAACAAACAATCTGAAGTGCACAACACCTGTGTAAAGATTCCGGGACTCTGTCCCGGCAAGCTCAGAAGCTTTGAAGAGGTGTACGAAGGTTATACTTCTGTTAAGGTCGTTGGTATCCAGTTTTTACATACCACACCTGAGAAGGCAAATATAACGATGACTTTACTAAGCGTGGTCAAAAAATTGGTCTGTCTGAGGTTTGGAAAGGATATCTCAGAAGAAAACTTACAAACCAATGTTGGGTAAAGAGTCTACGTCGAGTCTCAAGTCAAGTCAAGTCAAGTCTCAAGAGGTTCGAGTCTCAACTCAAGTCTCCAAGGGGTTCGGTTTCAAGTCAAGTCCCAAGGGTTCCGAGTATCAAGTCAAGTCAAGTCGCTGGTGTTTCGAGTCTTGTTCAAGTCTCGGTTCAACGGGTACGTGAATATTGAACGCAATGCCTTTTAACGCAAGGAAAAATCTAAGTTTTGTGCATCACAGGCCAAACGCGCAAAAAACTTCAGCATTATGATTAAAAGCGCTGCATTTAAACCAACACTAGTTTTGGAAATGATGTGAAACTATGAAAATATGTACCACACCTTCACTATCAGCGTAATAAAATTCATAGTAGTGTATGACCACATCAGCCACAATGAAGTAAAGTAACCTCTTGAAACTTATGTTTGCGACATTTTGAATAAATACGTAGAAACTAACCGTAAAACTCCCTGTAAGCGTCGCATATTTGGTGCTACTTGTTATCTATTCGATCGTAAATTTTGTTCGAGTCTTAGGTCAAGTCAAGTCTTTGGTTTTGCGAGTCCGATTCAAGTCAAGTTAAATCTTTTCAAAGCAGTGACTCGAGTCCAAGGGCGTACCCATCCCAAAATTTTGGTGGGGGCCAAATTATACTTTGACTAAACCAAGCAACATTTTTTGTTTGAAACAAAAAACGACTAGGTGTGCCTAATGGCAATTTCTTTTGAGAAAGAAATGTAAAAAAATAACAAAAAGCGTTTTCGTCACATATTAAATACTATGCAATTAGCACACGCTTAAACTTACTGTTCTGAATTAAAGCACAACTCAAACTAGCAGTTCATACAATAATACCTGGTCTGGGAAATACCACGTTTATTTTACAGCAACGCCCATTGTGATTTGACAATACAATCAATTTCCGCAGCTCTTACAAATTCTTTTGTGCTAAAGTTTAATCACGGACGTCCTAAAATAAATGCAGAACCTCACTAAAAAAATCTGTTTTTCCAGGGGTGACCTACCTCAACGTAACATAAAAATTTGGGGGTAGTCATGCCCCTTTGGCCCCCTGGCTACGCCAATGCTCGAGTCCCTTTTTTTAATGACTTGTTACATACATTTTGCTATTTACAGAATCTATAGTTTCATGCGTTTTCATTGTCATCGATTAATNAAAATAAATGCAGAACCTCACTAAAAAAATCCGTTTTTCCAGGGGTGACCTACCTCAACGTAACATAAAAATTTGAGGTAGCCATGCCCCTTTGGCCCCCTGGCTACGCCAATGCTCGAGTCACTTTTTTTAATGACTTGTTACATACATTTTGCTATTTACAGAATCTGTAGTTTCATGCGTTTTCATTGTCATCGATTAATGTTGTTTTTACTCCATACGAAATTATGTTATGACATCTCATTCAAAATTTCTGTTGTGGCCAAATAGTGGTAGGAGTGGTATTCTTGGCTGTGTCATTTATTTGTGTTTACGTTCTGTGTTTAATGTATATGACCACTAACCGCCAATTAAGCTGTCTAACTCTATCCGTAAAGCAACATGCAAAAGTAAACAAAATGAAAACAACAATATGACAAAGCCATTTATTAGCATTTTTTGTACCTGTCACGCCAGTTGTGGCGTCGTAGATTCCAGGCCTACCGGCCCCAGGGTCATTGGAGATAAGCACCTCTAGTTTAGTGCAACCCTCCTGCCTATGTGTAATTCTGTTTTCTGCTTTCTCTGTTACGTTTAATGTTAATCAAGTTAACCGTAAAATTTTTAAATTTTGTTAAGGAGCCCTCCAGCCAAACTATAGGACTAGATGATAGCAGGGATGCCAACTCTGCTAAGCTGCAGTAAAGGAGAAACTTGAGTGATATCACGTCTCGAAAACACACTTTCAATTATTATTTTGATCTAATGATGACTTAATATGTTGGGACTACTATTACAAGTTTTCTCACATAGATTTCATTCACAACAAATTACGGCTAGATTTTGTGAAGGGCCCCAACAATATTGTTTTGGTCCTTCGAGTCTCGGTTCAAAAATTTAACCGCAAGTCAAAACGATTTTAAAACAAAGGAGTGTTTTTTCAAATCTTAATAAAGGACAAGGACAAATGGAGCTGAATAAAAGATTGTCTTCCGAAATAATTAAAAGGCAAGTCTTTTTAATGCCCATGCACTGCCAAAAACACTTTCCGTCGGCCTAATGACAGTAGGCAGCCAGAAACCAGTTTAGCGCAGCTAAGATCGCCTGAGCGGCAGAAAACGTGATCCGGGTAACATGGTACCGCCGACCCCACCGAAACACCTCTACAACAAGAATTAAAGACGCTATGCGATTTTCTATCAAAAATTACGTTATGGTTTCACGATACGAGATGGACAAGTAGCCGTGGAGTCAGATTTAAATCTGATTAACCTTTCCGTGTCAGTTTAAAGGGAATGCACTATAGTGTCTTATTTTAACCAAAATCATAAATTAATCCAAATATGATCGTGTTACGGTGGCCGAAAAGTACATCTTGATAACTTTTTCCGCAGACCAACACTAGTTTTAGAAATGATGTAAAATTATGAAAACCAGACCTCCACTATCAGGGTAATAAAATTCATAGTAGTTTATGACCTTAATTTATAATACGGTACGCCTTTTGTAACGAGGTACGAGGTACGCTCATCTCGATACATACCGTACCGTACTGCCATTTTTGCACGCAGCTTGTCTGTTGTGTCATGAAGATGCTTCTCCATTTGTTAAAATTCCATTTGTATTGCTTTGAAGGTTAGGCATCATACATTTTAACTGTTTAAAATGCTTGATGAATAATATGAAATGATACCTAATGCAAAAAAAAACATTTAAACATTTTTTAAGTTCTCGGAGAACAAGTCAAATTGTATTTTTAAGGAGGACATGTCCTCCAAAAAGAAAACGTATGGTAGACCTAATTATACCGTAAATAAAAAGCACAGAATTAAGATAATATTTCTATGTCACAACAAACATTCTGTTGTCATCGCCATGGTAGTTACAGACGCTTGGCTACAGATTTTACTCGAGTTTAGAAAGACTGTTGAGGGTTATCGTACGTCCGGCTTGCAGGGTTTATTTATCGCGGAGAAATAGGTGTCAATGACCTAATAATTTGTTGAAAAAACTTAGATGCACTAAAAAAACGCCCTCAAACACGCAATAAATAAAACCTAAAACATACGATGCAGTAGCAGAAAAGGGCTCAATGTGAACCTGTAAAAGTTACACATATTCCTTGACTTTTTTGTCACAGCAAAATCTCTGCTTCAGGCTATTTTAATTGTTACAGAAAATAGGACATGTCCTCCTTAATTTGTTGAAAAAACTTAGATGCACTAAAAAAACGCCCTCAAACACGCAATAAATAAAACCTAAAACATACGATGCAGTAGCAGAAAAGGGCTCAATGTGAACCTGTAAAAGTTACACATATTCCTTGACTTTTTTGTCACAGCAAAATCTCTGCTTCAGGCTATTTTAATTGTTACAGAAAATAGGACATGTCCTCCTTAATTTGTTGAAAAAACTTAGATGCACTAAAAAAACGCCCTCAAACACGCAATAAATAAAACCTAAAACATACGATGCNAAGATAATATTTCTATGTCACAACAAACATTCTGTTGTCATCGCCATGGTAGTTACAGACGCTTGGCTACAGATTTTACTCGAGTTTAGAAAGACTGTTGAGGGTTATCGTACGTCCGGCTTGCAGGGTTTATTTATCGCGGAGAAATAG
Organism: Phallusia fumigata; assembly: GCA_008931825.1. Classification (NCBI taxonomy): domain Eukaryota; kingdom Metazoa; phylum Chordata; class Ascidiacea; order Phlebobranchia; family Ascidiidae; genus Phallusia; species Phallusia fumigata. The sequence continues at coordinate 18,749 of QXVZ01004586.1, forward strand.
GTGTCAATGACCTAATAATTTGTTGAAAAAACTTAGATGCACTAAAAAAACGCCCTCAAACACGCAATAAATAAAACCTAAAACATACGATGCAGTAGCAGAAAAGGGCTCAATGTGAACCTGTAAAAGTTACACATATTCCTTGACTTTTTTGTCACAGCAAAATCTCTGCTTCAGGCTATTTTAATTGTTACAGAAAATAGTGCATTCAATGCATTTTTGCCATAACTTTACTGCTTTAAAATGTTTAACCAGTAAACATTGGACAATAGAATGAAATCCATGCCAAAAAGTCGTTTGACAAGAGCCCAAATGCAAGCACAGCTTCGGCAAAATGCACGTACACTCTGTTCAAACTGCCCCAAAATGGTGGGTAGTGTTGTTAAAAAGTGATTTAAGATTTTTTTTTAATATTTTGCCAAACTAATTTAATGCACATTTGTTTACAGACTCAAACAAATGGCGCCCTGGATGACAGCTTGACAAGTTTGCAGTGGTTATGGAACCTAAATGTCAATATCAATCCACCATTTGAAAACAGTAAGGGCCTGAAAGCAGTAAGTCCAGAAAGGGTGATGCCAGAAAGTGGAAATCAAGCAGTTCAATCACATAACAATTTTAATTTCAACAAACAATCAACCTCAGCCTGCCATTTTCCAGAGTGTACTCGTCCAAGTGTTTCAGCATCTGTAACAAATTCAGAGAATCTCTGTTCATGCAACCAGTACAATTCCATCGCACTTGTCAACAAAGTAACATGTGATAACCTTACAGCAAACCAGTTTTCACACAGTAAAGAGAGTATTGTTCACACAGCAGTCACTGTTAGGAATGAATGTCCTACAGCACAACAAAAACAAGTTTTGACTGGCAAGCACAAAAATAATAGAAGTAAAATTCACCAACCACAGCAGTGTGTGGGACCATTGCTTTCTGATGCAGCAAAACCATACCAAACTACTGCATTGCCATCATCCCAGATAAAACTGGATGTTCTTCCAGGTCCAATTGACTACAAAACAAATGCATATGTTAGACCACCCTTTTCATTAGTTTCCCTGGTGTGTATGGCTTTACACAAATCAAAGCGTAGCAAAATGTCAGCATCATCTATATGGAAATGGATCAAAGATAACTTCATCTATTATCGATACTCAGACACTTTTTGTCAGGTAGATGATTAAGTGTTTTTATTTCTGTTATGACTAACAATTTCTTGCATTATATCTTTACCTTTAGTCATTGATAATAGATGCCTTTCATACCTTTAGTTTTATACCTTTAGTTACTAATGTAATTAAATTTACCTACTAGGTGCAAGTTTGAACCAATAATAACTTAACAAGTAACAGTTCAGGATCATTTTGATTCTCATCTACATTGTGAAGAGAAATTTTCAATTTCAAAACTATTTCTATTTCGCAGAAATCCATAGAACAAACTCTACTTAAGAGCAAATACTTTTGCAAAACTCAGCGCAAAAGAAAACAACAAAGCAACTTTACTTTCTGGCAAATCAATCCATGCCATTTTACAAATAAAGCAAACAAACAAATTGGTAAGAGTTTCGTGCATTTTGGTATTTCTGTTTTAAATGTCTGTTAAAGTGGTCATTAATTGAAACAAAATAATCTACAAAAAGTTTTACAACATTGCACAAGTCTAAACTTTCTTTTCAATGAGTATTTGTTTTCATAGTTGTTTTTTAGCCCTATTTAGAAAAAAGTTAGATGTGTGCATAACATTTTAAATAAATTTAGGAATGCCATTCACACATGTCAGCATAACACACAAATATGGGTCAAAAATGTTATCTGACTTTTATAAAGAGTTCCATGGTAAATATTAGTTTTGTATGGAGCCCAAGGGCATTCTGATTGCTCAACTTAGCCGTTTAATAAATGTATTCAAAGTGTTTTACCATGTGTCTTCTTGCAATCAAACCTATTTTATAAAACCCAACAATCAATGTACATTGGCCATGTTACAAGACAGTTATGTTATATGGCCATTTGTGGACGTTACTCTGACAATCTGTGGTTTTGTTGCATTTTGACCAGTTTATTTATTAAACAAAGAACAAAAATTGTATTCTATGATAATGCGAATTTTTTTTTGAAGAGATGCATTCTGATGTTTCACTTGAAAACTCTGCTCAACAACTACAAGGTATTTCAAAGTCTGCCAACAGTGCAACAATGTTTTTGACGGTTGCCAGTAGGAAAAGAAAGCAGCCCAGTCCACAAAAAAGAGTTCACAATCAAAGCAACATGCAAAGTTGCAAGTGTAAAGAATCAACTCAAACAGAAAATATAGATCAAAAAAATCTTCTCCAAGAGCAAGCACCAGAACTTGGATCTTTAAAAGGTGACTACAACTGGAATTCGGTCTTTGATGATTTTTTTGGCAACTGTGATATTGAGTTACCACCTCAAACAGTTTCAATGTCTTCGAAATCAGTTTCCACTGCAACCCCAAGCAACATGCTTGTTGGTTTAGTGGAAGATACTGAAGCCCATAATGCAGTTGTTTTGCATGACAATGAAGGAGAATTAAACAACGAAAATAAATTCATTGTATCAGGACAAAGTAATGAACTAGAAACAGGAACCTGGAAAGAATCTGATGTTAATGAAACAATGTTCAATGATTGCAGCACTGACTATGCAAATCTGGGCATAGGGGGGCTGAATGGGGTAAAGGAAGTTGACAGTCTTCTCATTGATGTTGGAGATATTGACCTCACTATCACAGGAAGGCAGATTGAACCACCTCCAGAGTGGGTACCTGTTTCAGGAGATATTGATGCAATACTTTGCGAAAAACAAGATGACAATTTGCTAAATCGAACTGAAGATTTGTGTTCAACAGAAGATTTATCTTCATTATTTGGGTGTGGATTAAATCAACCATTGTTTAATGCTGGGATGGAATGCCAGACCAAGGGGAAAAGTGAAGGCTGCAGTACATCTCAGCATCAGTTACAAACATCTTCCGGTAGTCAATGGTATAAACAACACAGTGTTTATACCACAAGCGAAGACAACCCAATATATCAAAACAAACTAAACCCACCAAAAAGAAAATGCCTTCAATTTTAGAGGGGTAAAAATGGTGGTAAACTTAACTGTGTTTATTACTCTGCACTTTGTTTTGATAAAAATTAAAATGGCATGTATATACATACATATATATTTTTTATTTTGTCTAATGTAAAATTGTGATGCCGAGGTAGATTAAAAATTGTTTCACATTACAGTCACTGTTTATCCGTTTCTTTGAGGATGGAACAATTCAGAATTAACATTTTTGTGTTTGGGTAAGCAGTCTGGGGAAAATTCTTAATAATCTCAATGTCAATTGTAATGATTAGTTTTCTGTAAAAACTGAATATAAAAAACACTATCTGCAAATTCTGTGTGTCTTTATGCAATATATAATCCTACTTTTTTGCAAACAACACATGTATACCCTCTGTTAATTGCCTCGCACTTATCAGAGTAGATACTTCGATGTACTTAACAGGTGCATCCTATTTAAACAATATTAGTTGGCCCCAGATGCCTAATGTCTTATGTCAATTTTCTTCCTTTCAAATATACTTCATTGGTCTGGGTACATGAGCTTTTTTTATTGCAGGGGTGCAAAATGTGCATTTCATAAAGTTTCCCCTTCAAATAAATTTGTTTCTTATTGATCTTNAATTGTATTGATTAGTTTTCTGTAAAAACTGAATATAAAAAGTACTATCTGCAAATTCTGTGTGTCTTTATGCAATATATAATCCTACTTTATTACTAGAATTAGCAATAATTGCATAATTGGTAACCCTTGTGGTGAACAATCCTATTAAAAAGTTGGTGCGAAAAATCCAGTAAAAGTTCGCTGCGCTTTACATCAGTGGTTCCCAACCTTTTTCTGCTCGTGGCCCACAACAGTTACGATATCACAACTGAGCTTTGTTTTCTAACAAAACTTTGTTTTACGACTTAGACGTTTTTGTTTTATGTGTATGGCTCTTACAGTGAGCAACTTCATGAGATATAATGGATTAGCAACTGACTATCCGTATGGTAGCTTTTTGCTTCGCGGCCTTCCATAAAGGGCTTCGCGGCCCAGAACGGTTGTGAAGCGCTGCTTTACATCTTCCCACAAAATCCAAACAAAACCTGTTTACCTGTGATGGCAGTTACTACATCGCTTTCTGTGTTTCGGGTTTATGTAGGCTTCATAATCAATGGAAATTAGCAGTGTGTCGACCTAGCGCAGTGGTCCTCGAGCTTTTCAAGCTTATGGCACTCTGACCAACTACACCGCTAAGTGCTTGTTCTATTTGCGACAACCTTTGTTGTGAAACAGTTTTTTCCGCACTATTTGTCGTCGTGACAAATTTCTGTGAAAGATGAGACGAGACACATGCTCAACATTGGGTGTCAATTATTTTTAGTGTTTGTGTTTGTGCGTTTCTCTAAAATATCAACACGTCAAACTCGTATAATGACGTCATACATCAGACTTGTTTTTCTACAAGTGATGTCGCATTTGTTAACCGACGAGGCCGTAGCTCAAAAGCACAGTTGACCAAGTTAAGTTTCTGACCTGCAAGCGCTTTGCTGTACTGGTTGTTCAAGTCCCGCACAATGTAAGGAGCCAGAAACAACGTGGGCTATTATAGGCCACAAATAACTTGGATAAGGGAGCGCTTAAAATGATCAGGGAAGCACCTAAAATATCGTCTGCTAGGTAGATATCAAAATAGTACAATACGATTAGTACAAACAAAATATAACTTGATTTTTCATGGGGAACGAGTTCGATATTGTATGCTTAAACAAATTAATTTCGACCTCGACCAGATAATTAAGTCAATCGGTCTTGTCTCTGCATGCAATTGTCAACAAAAGCAAACCCGACCAACGATATTTACAAATAAAACTTTCCACAGATTATAAACGTTTGTATGTAATTTAGCAGTAGGCCACTTTGAGAGAAATATGCAGGATATGCTATGTCTACTTGGGCCCAAACCAAGTATAGCTACTATTCGTTTTTCAATTGTATCCTAAAATTAAAACTCTCCGGGTTTCCGCAAATGTTATTTGTTTAGTTAGCTTTAGCCTCATTGGTGATGTTCGAAATGACTTTGTTTCCCTGTATTATGAAAAGAGTGTTCAGCGTCAGCGGTAACGACATCTGCTTCGTATAGTAGGGCAGCAGCTGCTCTACACGTCACATGTCAGGCTCCTAGATTATCGCTTACCATATCGTCACCAACTAAAATAGATCGCCGCGTGGAAAGAAAAAAGGACAATCTTGTCTTATCTAACTTGACTATATAAGTTCAGCTCACTTTGCAAGAATCAACTCAGACGCACTTTTTGATTTACTTCAAACGTTTTCAAGTGATTCAGTCAGACCCGCAAAAATGGAGGCAATTAAGAAAAAAATGACAATGCTTAAGTTGGACAAAGAAAATGCAATTGATCGTGCTGAACAAGCCGAAGCAGACAAGAAGTCGGCTGAGGAAAAAGTAACTTCAGTAAGTGTTGTGGCTAGAATTGGCAATATATATCTTTTCAAATGAACAACTGTCAACTAATATATAAAACAACAGTTTGAAGAAGAACTTCAAACCTTGCAAAAACGACTAAAGTGCACGGAGGATGAGCTTGATACATCACAGGAAAAGCTGCGCAGTGCCAACGAAGATCTCGAAACAGCAGAAAAAAAGGCTGCCGACGTAAGATTTTTAACCAAAAATTTTAAATGTATTCTTTTTGTGGATGTTGTTATTTTAACAAAAATAACGATTTGTGGTAGGCCGAACAAGACGTAGCCTCTTTGAACCGACGTATTACACTGGTAGAAGAGGAGCTGGACCGTGCCCAGGAACGGCTTACCATTTCCCTCCAAAAGTTAGAGGAAGCGGAAAAAGCTGCTGACGAAAGCGAACGGTAAAATCTAAATTTGTTGTAAAATTTTTTTGTTAAGGTGTTTAAAACCAATTCTCTTTATAGAGGAAGAAAAGTTATTGAGAATCGGTCCCTGAAGGACGAAGAGAAGTTGGAAATGCAAGAGATTCAACTGAACGAAGCAAAAAATATTGCTGAAGATGCAGATAGAAAGTACGAAGAAGTGGCAAGAAAACTTGTAATGGTCGAAACTGAGTTGGAACGCGGGGAGGAAAGAGCAGAACTTGCAGAAAGGTACGAATAGAACCAATGACGTATGGCAAGCGCATATGTTTTATACAAGACTGGAGATTTCACCTATATTTGCGGTTTATTCCCAAGAGAATTTTAGCTGTGGCAGTGCACATGAAATACTATCGGAAATCCCTGTTTGAAATTTTAATCTTTTGAAGTTTTTTCACAGCAAAGCAACCGAATTGGAGGAGGAACTTAAGACAGTAGCAAACAATCTAAAGTCTCTTGAAGCCGCTGCGGAAAAGGTTATTTGCTGATTATCGTGTGAAAATTCCTGCTCCGCTCCGTGTTATAGCTGTATTTAATATACAGGATAGTAAGGCTTAGTGGACATGCAAGTAATTCACACCTAAAACAAATCAAACAGGAACTAGTTCAAGAAATTGTACATAAAAGTAGTTGATAGTTGTTAATGGTACTAATCAAATAATGTGTCACCAGTATTCCACAAAAGAACGCAGCTACGAGGAAGAGATCAAAACTCTTACTGACAAGTTGAAGGATGTAAGTGTTTTTGTACCTTCCATGTAAATGAGAAATATGCTAACGATATTGGTCCTTTCAGTCAGAGACACGGGCGGAGTTCGCTGAAAAAACTGTCGTAAAGCTTGAGAAAAACATCGATGAACTGGAAGGTAAATCCGTACAGTATGCATGCAATTGGTTTCACCACCTTGCCCATTTTCAATTACATCAAATATCGCATTAGTTATTAATTGGGAAAACTGCACAAATAACTGCTCAAAAAGTTCAACCGAATTTGGCTTTGCTTTGCTAATCATCTACCGGCTTTTTCTAGACGAGCTATATAAGCAAAAAATGCGAATGCGGAATTTCAATGAAGACATTTCGACATATTAACAAAGCACCTCATCTTCTCATCAATATCACACTCATCCACCAAACGTGATTGCATGCTGCATGTTGTTTTTATCAACTAATAACTACCCATACCTGCCTACTGTAACAAAATTGTTTTCATCTAAAATCGCAGATTGTCTTTATTCGGAAAAGTGCAAAATTAAAGCAATTTGTGAAGACATGGACCAGACCTTGCAAGGAATTGGAGATTTGTAAAACCACTAACAAACCGCAACAACTGTTTAAAAAGTTGTCACAAATGTAATAATCTGGTCTCACGCCCTTGCAAATAAATTCTGTGGAATGATACGTTTGTGTGATGAAAGGCATGGTTATGCAGAAATCGTCTAAACAAAGGACGCTGAATACAGTGAACTCTATGCTAAATCTGCAGAAAGGTGACAAGATATAAAATATGGATTTCGGCAGCACACGGCAGCTACGAGGGAGAAATTATAAAAACAACAAACATTTCAAAATTTAAACTGAAACGTGTAAAGAAACAAAAGTCTCAAACAAACTCTGAAATGTAAAAACAACAACGTGTCATTCAGGTTTGTGACAGTTTACGAAAGGGCGACAAGATAGCGCAGTAAGACGCCAAACTGCAGTTTTTGCCACAGACACTAGTGACAAATGTATCTTTGCTGTAAAACGAGAAATATTGTGCTTTAACCATTTGGGTGGACAATATTGCTCACTTCAGCCGCCACCAAATTGCAGGATCTACTGTGTTTCGGTCAATAACTCGAGCAGAAGATCAGCTTTGCTGTTTGTACGGATTCGAAGTAACCGATATACCGATGGGCTTTAAAATACGTCACCAACTATATTTTTAAATATATTTATTTATGCCACATATTTGGCGATATTGATTTTAAATTTGTCGCCCTAACAAACAAACCAATTGGGCTACATGTGCCTAAAGTTTTAGTTCGAGTACTTTTAGTGTAATAAAATGATTTAACGAAAACACAGTGACAACTATGCGAAATAGAATTGACTGCAAGTGCGATACTAAATGAACAAAAACGACAGTGACATCTATGGCTGGTATACAAAAGCAAGGTTTCAGTCAACTCCCCATTCTCCAACAATTAACTGTCTACATCGTCGACAGACTCTCCAGCTTTTAGCTTAGCAATGATTTGTTTCAGTCTGACCACCTCACGAGTTTCAGCATTTTTGCTGGCATCGTTCGTAATTAGTTTCACCCGCGACGCGTACCTGAAATAGAGGTATTTTAGGTATTTCGTAGACCATATATTATTGTTACTAAAAACACCCACGTTAGGGATATTATGCTTTCCGCAGAGTTGTAGTCGGCAGGAGAAATGTTCACAAACATTAGCGTCTTAGCATTTCCACCAAGGGAATCCTTAAATTACAAAACATAACCATGTTAAAAGGTAAAATATCACAGAAAATTAAAAACGCAAAATATTACAGAAAATGATTTATTTCACACCTGCATCAACATGGTGAGTTTGTTATTTCTGTAAGGAATGAACCCTTGTTCACTCGATAAGGCGGAAATTACGTCTCCCAGGGCAGAAAGTGATTTGTTGATAGAATTTGCTTCCTGAAAAGTTAAGAGTTTTTAACAAGATTACGATTGCAATTGAAAATAAAAGCGATGGTTTGTTAGTGGCTGTTCAAAATTGCAGTAATTTTTCTTATACCTTAAGCTGGGTTGCAGTGGCTCCAGTTTTGCCGACACGTTCGCTTCCGGCCAAATCAACCAAACTCAACTTTCCACGTGTTACTGCTCCAGTTGCCAAATTTGTGCTTTCGATTACAACTCCAATAACAAGATGTGATCGGGAACTTTCACTGTTCATATCTGAAAAAAATACCATTGTTTTTATGTAGTCCATAAATCTGGTTTTTAGTTAAACCTGTTTCAGGGGCACTTCTTGCAGGTTGCCCTGTAGTTATCTCTGGATCTATTGGACAGATAACTAGGCTTTAAACTTTTGATGACCTTTCGCAACTTAGTGTCAGGTAAAAGTTCATAAATAATGTCTTTTTACAGTACATCAGTGCCATTCCAAGAATATGTAAAGGTTAAAGGGATTTCTGGGTAAAAGTTGAAGACCTGATCCCAATTTAAGCGAGGGGACTGATAAAAACGCACTACAGTTTTTTTTATAATGTTAAAACTTCTACCACCTGCTTCATTTTTATACAGTAATTGACGTGGACATGTTTGTTCATTGCCAGGCGAAACCAGCTATTTTTGTGTGTATGCCATTGTCTTACAATCGTAAGGTTGTTTTTTGAATCAGACTTAGCCATGCTTCCTTAATAAAAACTAATTAAAAAATGCAGTCAACAACTTCGGCAAAAAATACTTTCAATGCAACCCGATTCAGGAAAAAATGTTTTCAAGTATCAATGTTGTCACATTGCACTACTTTTTTCATTTTTTCTGACAACATCGAGATAATTGCAGCAAACGCATTACGCATCTAAAACCTTTAAGTTAAGTCATTTTTTGGATAAAAAATTAACATGAAAGTGATCTGATCTACCATTCTTTGGCAGACAAGTATGTCAGTTTTGCATTAACTTGTGTTTAAGTACGATTTAATCTACCAGCAACGAAAACTTGAAACGTTTGGGTCATACGTTTCCATGAAACTGAAAAAATAATAATAATAATTTGTAGGATTGTGCCAATGGAACAACGGAGGTATGTCAACAAATAGAATGAATTAAAATTAGAATAGCCAACTATCCATTTTATTTTGCTTTGAACATCCCAGTTACAACTTTACAGCCAGATATTCTACTTAGAACATCCTTATTTGCAACTTTCAATTATTTTCGTTTAAAACCAGAAACGTGAGGTTCTTAATTTTCTTGCCATTGCATATACACTAAGGTCCTTCAAATGATATTTTTCACTTATGTCATTTTCGTCGTGCCATTGATACATTGAGTTTTATAACATAACTATTTCTACAATCATAAACGTATGCACATGCTAATTGTAGCTATTGCTAATTGGTAGTGGTGTTAATAGGGCGAGATCGGTTTAAGATTTAGAACAAAAAATTAAAACAAAAAGTAAAGGTCACCTTTTAGAATTCAACCAAATCATTCTAACACAATGCCAATTGCAATCTCTATAGGGGAATTATGCACCCGGACAACAGACTCCAAACCACCTTTCCAACGCGGTTTCATTGCGCTATAAATTCAATAACAACGTTTCGCCCTTCGACAGATCAAATATATGTGTACATGCTACTGTGCGTTTGGATTCACAAAAAGTATGCAGTAATATTCCATAACGACCACCCGGCAACGGAGGAGCAGAACCAATAATTAAAACAATTAAAAAAAGTTGCTGTGGCACACTGTTTTCTACATCGCAATATAGCAAACGTACTGGGGTTACCACTGCGCAATTACACCTTAATTTTAGTCAAGGAAACCCCCGCCTGGTAGCCCTGATTAAACGTCCGTCTGAGGATACCAACCTTTGAGCGCTGCGCCGCTTGGTTTAAAAACCTGTCAATTACCCTCTTCGCGTAGCGTCGTTTTCCGTTCAGACAGAAACGCTTAAACCCGAATTTGGGCCTTTAGGATAAGTTATTTGGCCTAACAGGCTGAAAAACTGATAGGGAGCACCCCATATATCTACGTTTTGAAATTTAAAACATTTGGATTATGTCTGAACCAAATGTCACAAATGAATATTTGAGGTTAAAAACGTAAAAAATGGGCCCAAAGGTCACAAAATACTTTTAAATATCTGGAAAGCTTCTAAGTGTTTTACTTTTTAATAGTTTTTTGTAAAATATGTTATTAATCAGTTTTTGCGTTTCGGGGGCCTGTGGATCTATCATATGTGTACATTTTAAGAAGTTTGTACGAATTTTTCTTGACAAAAAGGAAAGAAAAAATCGACGTTAGACAGAAAAAATAAACGATAAATTAAGGACTCGGGTTAAATCCTACCAAAGGTAAGACTGTATGCAGCTTGCGTACAAATCAACATGGGTCATCAAATTTAATTTTCTATTTGCTTGAATATCCGATTTAAACAATACGTTTTTTACCAAGTTTCTGCATGTAAAAGAAAAACTACATTTAATACTGTTGGCGCATACTTGTCGAAGCAATGTGACGACTTTCGGATCCTTTGGAGAAAATCTCGTACAGGCCAGCGGCGGATTCAGTTGATTCTACTGTAGACCCTTGTATGAATACCATGCCTTTGTTGTCCTAAATTACAGGAAAGTTTTTGGAACTTTTGGGAACAATTATTTAATCATAGACAAACCTTTTTAATGTCCAGTCGTACATCGGACTTTTGTCCTTTTGCCAGGAGATCAATTAGTTTTTCGTTGTACAATTCAAGCATGTAGCACGAAATCTGTTTAAAATTTTGTTCAAAATTTTGAAATCTTGTTTTAATGTTTCCAACAACCGTGTGATGTTGAATCATGGGATGTTTGCTAATTGCGATACTACTTGGCCAAGTAACAACTACTGCAATAATAACATTAAATTTTGAAAATTGTTATACTGATACATAAAAATATCATTCAATTCATAAATATTGCCTTTTTATTTTCAAAGCAAGAGAATTACAATTCAGTTATTTACTTTTTGATGACATCATTTGCTATAGTTCACTAGAAAAGCATAAACGTAAAGCTGCCCTAATTCAACTTTTGGGACTTTTTTATTTGGTACGTTGGTTTTGCTTCTTTAAGACTACCTGTTTTTTTGCGGATGTGCAATACAGATTAAGGATTATTAAAGAATATATAGAAAGTTTTTTTCAAATCTAGAGTTTTATACGATGTTGTATCATACGTTTTGCATAAGGTAATAGGCAACAATTTAAAATGATACATAGGGCGTAATAATGAATATTGAACTTCCTAGAAAAATTAAAGACGTAAAAACTACTGTGCGTGCGAATCAAATCGCTTCATTTACGAAAAAGCGTGCGTTTTTTTATTTCTGTATTCTGTCAAAATTTAATATCTATGTGCATTTCTTTCTAACATCTGTCTTCCTCACAACAACATATTTGCAAACAAGCAACCAAATAGTGCAAAATAGATCTATTTTATTACTTCAAAGCGAAAGAATAACAAAACAATAAAAATTGCCTCAAACAGAATCGCATAAAACACTATCGCCGTAGCCGTATCCCTCCGCACTGCCAATTTTCATTAGCGTTTGCATCGTACCGTATAGGTCTGGGTTTCGGCGGCGCGCGACGATAACACTGGAGGCATGACGTATATAAATTATTTCGCGTCATTCAATAGCTTATTGAGTTAAATGACGGCGAACTTCATTTAAAAGAAAAACAAATGTTACTTGTGTCTAGCAAGGAACAGGTGAGGACAGTTAACACAGCGCAAAAAATGCTGAAATTAACCATACAGATTTGACACTCCGGGTGAGAATTGTTGCTGCGAGAACAATAGGATGTACAACAGCAGAGTGTTGTCGGTGGTGCCAGATTGACGGATAAGAAGGAGTGGCAACAGCTGCGTGATTGCTGCAAAAAAAAGTAATAAGTCAAGTAAACATAACAGTGGACGATCTAAACAAAACTGACAACTAAATAATATAAAGTGTTTCTTAAGTAATTGACTGGCAAAAAGTAATAAGCCCAGTAAAAATTATAGTGAACGATCTAAACAAAACCGACAACTAAATAATACAAAGTGTTACTTACGTGATTGGATTGGCAATCCAGTATTTGGATCGATCGCTCCACCACCTAAACCTCCCCCGGACAAAAGTAACAATGGAAGAATGTCGTTGAGGCCACCGCTTCCGCCGAGAGATGAGTTTGAAAGAAGAAGAAGGGGAAGAATGCTTTCAATTCCACCACCAGCACCAGGAACGCCGCCAGTTGCACCTTGGGAGAGTAACAAAAGAAGAAGGATGCTGTTGTCACCACCCAAGCTTGAGCTGTCGGAAAGAAGAAGGAGGGGAAGGAGTGAATTAATTCCACCTGCTTGGCCTGGAACACCACCAGTAAGACCACCACCGCTAAGCAATAAGAGTGGCAAGATGTCGCTAATACCACCACTTCCGCCTCCTAGAGAGCTGTTGCTGAGAAGAAGAAGAGGCAAAATGCTTTCAATTCCGGTGCCAGCCCCAGCTCCTGTTCCAGGACCTCCGAGTCCGCCTGAAAGGAGAAGCAAAGGAAGAAGGTCGTTGTTGCCGGATCCTCCCAAAAGGTCTGGTTGAGTCAGAAGAAGAAGGGGAAGGATTGAACCTATGCCACCACTGGGATCACCACCAATGCCGCCTCCTAGACCGCCACCACTCAGAAGAAGAAGAGGCAAGATGCTGCCAAGATCACCGCCACCGAGGCTGCTGCTGTTACTGAGAAGCAACAATGGCAAAAGTTGTTGGATGTCACCGGCTCCGCCAATTCCTCCAGTGCCAGCTCCGCCGAGACCACCAGACAAGAAAAGCAGTAAAAGAAGGTTGTTGTCTGAACCTTGGTTATTGAGCAAACTGTAAAGGATAAGGGGGTTTGAAAAAAACGAATTGGATGGTTGCACCAGAAGGTCACTGGATTGTCCTGGGGTAGTGGTGATGCCAGTTGGGTTCAGGAGAAAGGAGTAAAGCAAAATATCGGAGGAACTGCCGCCGCTTCCACTTCCCAAAAGAGTGTAGAGGAGAAATGGATTGGAAAGAATGTTCATGCCCCCTGTTCCACCAAACTGTTGTTGTTGGAACAATGAAAGGAGGAGCAAAAGGTTGCTTCTGTCATCGGTTCCAGAGTCTCCACGAAGCGCCAAAATAAGGAAAAGGTTCATGAACTGGTTGGTCTGGTCTAGAGCTGTGGAATAAAAACAAATGAAATTTAGATTTCAAAACCACAAAACTGAATGCAAGCTTCAACTGACCTGTTGTTCTCAGAACGGGTTCCGTAATGTCGGTAAACTGAACATTGATGATGCTCGGCATGTCCACACCATAATCAGACAATTTGGAAGAACCAAGAATCGTGCGGATTTCCTCGACAGAATCATTCCAAAGTTTCAACACGTTGCCTTTGTTGATTCTTTTCATGAAGCTGCTTGGTGTAGCGGAGCACTCCTTTCCATGAATGTTCGCCTTGACAGCGAGCCTAGAATTTTCATTTTGATGGTTAAACATCGAGGTGAGAGTGTTGACATAGCTAGGAGTATCGGCGCAAAATTCATCCTCGTAACAATCAGATTTGACAAGGCAACCTGCGAAAAGAAAAACATGTATCAAACGATTGTCCTATACCAAAAATAATAAAACGAAACACTGGTAAAACTTCTTCATAGTCAAGAGAAAACTGGGTTTTAACAGCAAGATTGGTTCGACAACAAAAGGTTTTTTTTTTAAAAAGAGCTTACAAAATCACCAGCGAACATCTTGTGTAACCTAATTACTAAATTTATCTTTGTTAATTTCGAATTCCGGGTTTTAACTCTTTTTGGAAACATGTTATTTAGATAATTCTTTCTTACCTCGGCCAGATCCTAAATCAGTTGGCTCATCAGTTACATTTCGGGTTTTCTGTTCATATCTTTGGAGGTTTTCAGCTAAATCCGCAAGCAATTCAATTTGGTCAGCAGTCAGATTGTCTGCTGACATTGGTAAGGCTGCGGCTAAGCATACTAAGCTCAACATGCACAAAATCGTCTTCATTTTGATTGATTCGCTGAAAAAAAAATATCCTTTGAAATATATTATTAAATAATAATACCAACGCACCAACATCAATATTTCACAGTATCGTTAAGCTTTCCAAAGCGTTCTCCACAAATACTGATATATTTGCAGAAAGTAAGACTTTACAAACAATGTTCGTTTTTTTCGTATTACGCTATTCGTTAGCAGACAACAACTATAACAATCTTGTAGCCAAATGAAGTAAAACTGTTACCTTTTTCTGCTGCTGTTCCTTTACTTTGACTTCTTTCTTGTACCCAAGTAAGCGCTCAATACCAATGATGGAAATGATTTCGAACAGTACTGCCTTGCCTTATATCTGTTGCGACGACCTGGCCCCAGGCGATCTTTGCCTCGTTTAGAGGGTGCTGTGCTACTCCGCTACGAGAACCCATAGTTACTGGCTATTATCTGTTATTTATGACACCGAACCTTCTTCCTTTCACGTCATTGTCTAATGGTGACGCAATCACCCGCCCAACGTCGCGTTTAGAAGGTGGTCTTGACACCTCGCGCTTTCGCCAATCGTAACTTATCCAACAACGTAAAACATAAAATATAATAAATCTAAAGAATGTGCATATTGGAACCTGAAAATTAAACTTTTGTTGGTTTGCCTCCACCAAATCAAAAATTCTCTTGAAAGCTCGTGGAGCAATACCAGGACTTTTCTGTTCCTTGTCACCAATCATAGTGTACGTTTTTCCAGAGCCCGTTTGCCCGTATGCAAATATGCACACGTTGTATCCGTCGACCGCAGACTGGACAAGACTTAAAATAAGAGACGTGTAAAAAACGAAACGCACATAGGCTTTTGAAAATATTAAAGCAGCATCACACCTGTTTGTATCCTCAAAAATGTCTTCTTGACTGTTAAACTCTGTAAATATTTGATCAAATTGAAACTCTTTCATATCTCCCCGGGCTTGTTCGACTTTGACCGTGTAATCATCAGGGGAAAGTACAGCGCTTTTGTTTTTGTTTTGCTTCTCAGTGGAACTCAACGGACGTACACGGCAATAGACGCGAATTTTTCCTGTCATGGCATTGCAGAATTTAGTGACACTTATACGGGATAAGTCACACTTTAGGTATAAAACCTTTCATGTCTTCAACCATGTTGTAGTATTTTTTTCTTAGGATTCTCTCCGAATTGTAGTTTTCGGTCAGAACCTTGTTCATATTTGACAATTCTTTGACTTCACCTTGTAAGACGGGTACCTGCTGCAGTGCTATAGCACCAGCACCAGCAGATTCGCGAAGATGTGCACACTAAAACACATTTTCCGTGTAACAACTATTTATGCAGTGATATTTTAATAGACTTACTTCCTGCTCTTGAACAAAAAGTGTTTTTTTAAGTTCAGTCAGTTCCTTGGTGGAAGTTTGCAAGTTGCTTTGTAAATCAGCGTTGGACGATTTCATTTTTTCCAGCTTTTTTATTTCAAAGTCAAGCTTTTTTTCTAGATCCTAATAACGAGGAGTTTCGAAAAATATGTTTGAAATGTTTAAAACATTCGTAACAGATTCACAAAAATTGAGCATGAGTTTATGCCCTAGGCAATTAGGTTGTTCGTGTGTGTACATGTGGAATCTGGGGTCAATAAGGTAGACTAATGTATCTGTTTCTAAAAGTTTAAAACGTTGCTTGACGTTGATAAGGAAAAATCATTTATTGCATACAAACGAAATTAGCCACCTATCCGAACCGCGATATTTAACATTTCCGGTAGAAGAATGTATAGCGCCCTGGACAACCTACATTTAAACGTCAAAGCTTAAGTTTCGCCATCCTATCGTAACTGTCGGTTAATGAGAGGGACGTGAACAGAGCCAACACCGCTTCCCGGAAGTATTGCTCGTTCGTTCAAAGGTAATAGTTTCGCCTTTAGCTAAAATCAACCTGGTGTCAGCCGGCGCTGCTTGAGGCGTGAGATGTTCCGTACCAGCGACGGTTCAGATCACAGCCAGTCTGTACCATGCTATGATGCGCGGCGCCACTGACCGATAGCGGGTGTAGTATAACAAGAGGTGGCATTAAAATAAAACATCAAACTTTTACGCATGATCTATTGGGACATGAAGTGAAAATGAAACAAGCTTTTCAGGCATATTATCCAATTTTGGTACCTTTACTTGCTTTTCCATTCTCTTTTTATCTTTGTCGACACCACCGGGCGAACCGCCTGCAGTTTGACCAAGCGATTTAATTTGACGTTCGAGAGATTGTATTTGGTTCGAATACGCATCGTTCTGCTTCCTTAACTGGACTATCTATATTTAAGAAAAACAGGTTCAAGTGATGTTTATTTTCAGGTTCAATAGGCTGTTAAGCAGAGTGTTGTTAAAAGGATGTTTCGGAATAAAGTTGAATGATAACAGCCCTGTGTGCATCAATTGTGTGTAAACAAATGTATTTAGAAGGTATCTGATGATTAGATGTGCAGCGTTAAATGAAATCTTTAGACGGCGTTTAGAGACGTGGGTCCGATCTCGCGACCAAGCCCGAGGGCAAGTCACCAGTTTGCCGTCTTCTTTGCGCGACGCCGCTCAAACGATCTCCGCTTTTACAACTCGAGCCACGCCTTTAGGCATAGACGTTCTCACAGGCGCTGATGTTAAAGAGGTTGCGATTCCTGATAGGATATTCCCAATGTACTTAATTCAAAAAAGACCGTTTTTCAATTACATATTTGGGGAGCCAAACTCGAGTTAAAAGGCAAAGCCATTTATGAAGTGAAAAATTTGAAGACTGTTTTTAAACTGGATTAGACAGAAAAAGAAAACAAAATGTCTGATTAAAAATAATGTGTATCCCCTTGCATCCACAACTAGAATACTTACCATGGTGCGACTTTTTTGCAGTTGTTGTTCTGCTCCACGTTTTTCAGCTGTCTTTGGTCTTTTACCTGCAGCATTTTTTGCCTACAGAGGAGAAAATTCCATTTTAAACTATTTGCAATGAAAGAAATAATGAACTTAACCAAAAAATTTGTAAACCAGATATATCCTTGATTTGTTAACTGAAACACAAGTTTGGATTGATTAAAGATGAACGATTGTGAAATTTTCAATGTACTGTTTTTTTTCACAAATAACACCAATACATATTCACATAATCTGAACACTTGTTTAACTGTGTACTAAACAGGTCACTCATAAGTTTCGGTTTCTGCAGTAAAACTAATTTTTTTATGAACTACCATTCACTTTTAATTTGCCACAAACAAGCATTTGCACAAACAAGCAAGTCAAGTCTTGGTGATAATGTTTGGGGAATTTAAGTGAATTTGGCAAAACAAAAAAAACTATGGAATTAACAACAAAATAATAACCAAACTTATATATAATATGTAATCATCAGTGATGAGAACACAATTGTTAAAACGTATGCAATAAAATATCTTCATGAAAACTTAAATAAATGGTAAACTATGAAAGTGAGGTAACTTAGGATTTTTTAACAACTAAAAAACCCTATGTTAATAAGCTTGTAAGGCATTACTGAGTTCAATTTCTACTGCCTTTAATAAATAAATCATTTTTTAACTTTGAGGAACAATGTTTGAAAAAAATGTGTTGAAATAAAACAGTGAGTAGAAACTAAAAAAGATGATGTTGAAGTGCATGAACAGAAACTTAATAAAAGACTACATTAAGGTTGATTCTATCAAAACAAATGCAAAAAAACAACATTACATACCGATACATCTTTTCCTGATGCACTTTTCTTTGATTCAGATACATCACCTGTAAGAACAAATAGAGAGTTTTTCAAATGTACAGTAAATTCCACAATTGACAGACAAAATCTCTATAATCACTACACCACAGAAACGCAGACAGGTCATTTTTCCAAACGACAAATGCAATTTATTTTTTTAAATCATGGATCAAAAATGTAGCAACACACCTCCTTTATTAATTATTGCAGCTGCTGCAACCCCTGCTTCCAGAGACAGCAAATCAGTTTCCTCTGGATCCTGGTGTCAAATATTTTTAGCCAAAAACAATTTAGCATTAGTTAATGACCTTAACATTCTACCTACATTAAATAGTAATTAAAATCAAAACCTACTGAATCAAAGTCTTCTGGCGAAGGTTTCATGATGTCATCTGCATTAAAACATACATTTGAGAGTAAATGCTACCAACAAGAACTAAAATAGTGTCCTATCATATATATAACCCAAATTAAAAAAAGATGTATGACATCATTTTACTTCCAGTATCATAGTTGAAGCATAAATGTTTTTGCAAGTAGAAATACATAGGTTCAAACACTTGGTAAGTTGTACATCATCTATTTTCCTGTATACATGACAGGCTTTAGGGTTAAACAAAGTAATCAGTTTACTATCATGACATGTTTTACAAACTGCACATACAGTTTAGGACATTGTTTAATAATTTATAATTGGGAAGGGGGAGTGGGGTAACTGGTGGGACGCTAGGGTAAAACATTAAACTGTACAAGTTTCATCTAATTCCGACTTTCAACAGGGAATTAAAATTTGGTCATTGTTAATTTTACCCATTTTAGTGCAAAATGTTACAAAATGTTCACTCTTTCGGGGCTATTTCATCCAATTCGGAGATTGTTTAACTATTTGCCCCATTTTAGGGGACTAGTGGGGTAACTGCTGGGGCTATAGGGCAAAAACATTATTGCAGCACAATGACATGTTATACAACTGTCCAAATTTCATCCAATTCAGAGAATGTTTTTAATTTGACTCTTTTTAGGGGACTAGCGAGGTAACCACTGGTGCTATGGGATTAAACTAAACTCATGACACACCGCCTTGACCATATCTACCAGCTGTAAAAGTTTCATCCAAATCCACCAAACATTTCATGCCAAAAGAGCATGGACCAGCTGCAGGAGAAAAAAAACAGAGTGTCAGGAAGGGGACCCACAACAAGCATGAGCAGAGATGCATCTAAAATTTTGCTGATGCTTAAGAAAATTCAACCACATGCCACTTCCCTCGGTACTTGTTGCTCCCTACTTGTTGTTGTTACTAATTATTGTCATGCTAAATAGTATAGGTTCCAAGTAACCAATGTAAACGGCAAATTTGGATTCGAATCTGCACAGAGTCGCTATTCTACTTTGAATACCCCTAGTATTAAATTTAAAAGTTTTTTTTACAATTTGACTACACCCCCGTGACATAGGTGTCGATTTTTGAGCACATTTTTTTCATGTGGGGTGGTGAAATGATCAAATTCAAGGGGCCCCAACATGTGATCAATTAACATCTGTTATCGCTAATATTATTGGTATGAGCAAAATAGGACATCCTCATGTGTTGTTTAACAAACGGAAATAAATTTGCAGCGCTCGCCTTGCACATGTTAAGTCTTTAGAAAATATTTGAAAGCAAAAAAATAATAACGTTTTTTATAATGGCTGCCACCCCAGAAATTTCCAGTGGGAGGTCTGCCACCCAGGGAATCGATGCCTATACCCCATGATCATGTTCTTTATCTCATGTTTTTAGTACAAGTTGCATAACTTAGATGGATGTACTTATCAATGGTACTTCTGAGAAAGAGAAATACAATTGACCTATTCTACCTATACAGGTAATACCTTCTGTTTCATGATCAAATTCCGTTATATCATCAGATTTAACAATTGCAGATTCAACATCTTCTGGTGTTTCTTCCTAAAAAACATACATTTAACATGCAATAGTAGACTTTGTTTCTATGGTACATTATTATTTACAGAAAAATACGTTCAAATCCTTTTATCAATAGATATTTTAACAAAATAAAAAAGTGATTTTTTAATTATACTTGTTTACATTTACTTGAACAATCAACGATGAAGATGTAGTTTATTATGTGCTAAGATTTTTAGGCTTACATTGAAATCCACAGATTTTTCTTCTAATACTTCTGGGGTTTCAAACTGCTCATCTGTAAACAATATAACCATGTAAAAGAGCATTTTGTCAAATAATATGTGGTTGAGGTTAACCACCTAAATTTGATTGGTCCCTCTGTATCACAGAAAAGTCTTCCAATTGTACATTATCAACTTCTTCAGTTTTCTAAAAGTAAAATACACCATTACGTTGTTAACAAACGTGCTACAAATTGTAGCTGGTGTTTAATATGTCAAACTTAACATCCAGTTAATAACATTATAAACAGAAACCTATAACTGCAATCAAAGGAAAATACAAACCACAGCTTCAGTATTGGCAACATCTTCATATATTCTCCCTAAACCAACAAATGGAAATTCAACATCATATGTATCAATACTGTATTCTGTTTCATACAAAAAAATGAAACAGAACCTTCTGGAGAAAGTCAACAACTGCAGTCTGTGGTTTTGTCTTTATGCTACTACATTTTGAATAATCTACTTGAATGTTGCTTAAAACAATACCTATAAAAAGCAAAAAAATACCTTCTGTCAGTTGTGAAATCTTTTCCGTTTGCTGTAAGTCATCAGCAATCTAAATAAAATGTTTATTAGCGAACCTGCAACTTTGTTTAGAACAGCAGTCAAAACTAACCTTTTCCTCATGTTCATGTGTTTCATCTTGAGCTTTCACAGTTTCCACTAAAAAAAGTATGAAAATGATGAGTTCTTATGTACTAACTTGTACAAATTATGACAAACTAAACATGTACATTTAATGTTGCCGACCGCTAACTAAAGGAATAGGATTTTTACACAAGAACACACACATAAACTAGAAGGGTGGCATTCACCATATTGCCATTCCATATACACTATCACCCCATTTACAAATGCATATATATTCACCATGTCATTTCACA
>QXVZ01004589.1:0-15883 GCA_008931825.1 Phallusia fumigata
ATGACGTCACTGTGACAACAAAGATAACAAATGTGGCTTAACGTCTTGATTACAAGATTTTTTAAAATTACCTTGTTTTTAGCATTTGGATGCGTACTTTAATTGAACCCACCTCAAATTGTAACCCACTTAAAATTAATAAACTTTGTTTAATATCTCCACCATACCAGACCTCTACTATTGTTCAGTCAAACGGGGTTGATGTTTACAAAGGTGCAATTATGTCAGAGTCGTTTTAAGCGTTTGCGGGCCCATGGCAAAAATCTCATGGGGTCTTATTTTTTAGCCCGTCGTGTACAGTAAGGCAGTGCAACTTCGAGAAAACAAGTTAGCAAAGTATGGGGCTAATTTTTGTACCTTCATTCAAAACCTTCGCGTTATTCAAAACACACGGCCTATTTCGGATGAACATTTTCCGAAAAAGTTGTGATATGTTCGTTAGTAAACAGGGTAATTTTGGTCCAGCTTTAAGCACCAAAAAAATCTGAAATCGCACCGCGGTTCGTCAGTTGAGTTACCCAAATATACAAGTTTAAGTTTTGTTGGGGCCTAATTTTATTGATACGTGATTTCCGGGTTCTGTTCAGTATCGACGAATGATTTGGTGTCACTAATGTGCCTTTTACGATTTGTTGGTTTATATTTGTGAACTCATGAAAGGTACGCGTTTTTATAGGTTTGGGATAGGAGTTGTGTCTACAGAAAATGGCTATAATAAAATAAGCAGAGTAAAGATTGTGTAAGTTTGAGTTTATACGCAAATCACGCCCTGTTGTTGTACGGAAGTAATCAATGCTTGAGTTAGGTCAGTTTATTTTAAAAACTTAAAACTTTTATGCAACGAACAGGAAACTACGGAAACTTATGTGATGAGCCATGTTTCGCAAGCTGCGTTAGACGTTTCTGTGTGTTAACAGTGGAACTTACTCTAGCAAGCTTTTATGAATTTGCAAGAAAAATGGTAAGAATACGTTGCTGGCAAAATTTTGTTTACACACCCATTGCAAATAACATATTTTAAAACATGGTGGTGTTAACTTATATGCATAGTCAAAAAGTTTAAAAACGTTTAACGAAAAAATTAGACCTGTTTGGATGTTTTTGCCGATCGGGAATGGAAGTAAAATATACAAAATTCTGATGTTTTTTAAAGCTGACGTATTAATACTACATCTCATTTGCAGGAAAACAAATTGTTGCTTGTGGCTTTTGCATTTTGCTTGATCCTGACTTTTGCCGGCCCCTGTGAAGGATTCTTTCCCCACTTTAGTAAATGGAGCAAACCTTGGAGTAGCTGGAGGACATGGGGGGATAACAATGGTAAAACGATCATTGATTTTTCTCTTTTCGCAACAACAGGGCTCTGGTACATCAGATGATCTTTCTGTAAAGTATTTTTGTTTAGATCTTAGCGTTGAAGAAGCATTGGAACGATTGGATGTGGAACTTGATTCTCAGCAGTAAACACATTTCAATCGACAGTGATGCGAAAAAATAATAAAGCGTTTGAACAAAATACAACAGAAATTCGCTTTGATACTCGACTTTGTCGTGCCTAATTGAATACAGTCTGACCTTCCTGGTCGGCTATATTAGTATTTAATATATAGGGTAATTGTTTATTGCACCCAGTACATTTTAACCTTGTGAAATCAGCTGCAATTATCGGATACAAAAACATCATTTCCTCTTTCTGCCACTCTGTCTGAATCCTTTGTCTTCGATGCAAATACTATCAAAACTTAGGCTTAGTTTAAGTCTNGACTTTGTCGTGCCTAATTGAATACAGTCTAACCTTCCTGGTCGGCTATATTAGTATTTAATATATAGGGTAATTGTTTATTGCACCCAGTACATTTTAACCTTGTGAAATCAGCTGCAATTATCGGATACAAAAACATCATTTCCTCTTTCTGCCACTCTGTCTGAATCCTTTGTCTTCGATGCAAATACTATCAAAACTTAGGCTTAGTTTAAGTCTAACAACTACATGTTCAAGTTGCCCTGGTCACTGGGTCTGCGTAACTATCGTTAGCAATGATTTAAATAGGCCATGTTAATATTTGCAACGGTCCGCCCATGTTACTGCCAAGGTCAGTGCCGTGGATTTAGATCGCCGGGAAAAAATATTTTTCAGACTGAGTCAAACCAACTTTGAGAAAACATGTTAAGGCTCGTTAACTTGCACGTGCGTTTTTAATAAAACCTATGTTCAGATAAATATTTGGGAAAAAAAGTTTTGATATGTACCCATTTTAACAGGGCAATGGTTTTTGCTTGGACCTTGCAGGCCAGCTCCAAGCACCAAGTAGGTCCGAATTCGGACCGCGGTTCAACCGTTGATTGGCCCTCCAGTAGACGCTGTACATTAGAAACTTTTGGGAATAAACAGTTATAGCACAAACACGAAGCGTTTAAAACTTAAAATGATTTCCATGCGTAAGTATTTGCAGTTTACTCCCTTGCAGCCACCCCACGGTCTTCACCCACTTGACGTAAGGTTATTTCCCAATGGAATGGAAAAGTATGCGAAGTCGGCGGTAGCGAGAACTTCGTGCATGAGCAGCGGCGCGTGCACAGAACGACCAGCATTTTCACCGCACCTTGTTTTGGGCGGAACTGTTGCTATAGTGCATGACAGTTGGAACGTTAAAGCGAAAACCCCCAGGACAAAAGCTTGCACCGAGTTGAATGTAGAGTTTGAATTGCTGAAATAAACTGTCTTCAAGGATACCCACTGCAAGCAGCAAAGAGACTAAAACCCAGAAGGTTTCAATAGCTGTAGTTTAGCAGCAGCCCTATGAAGGATTTGATAAACCAAAACGTACTTAGTCGACTCGAAACAGAGTAAATGTTTGCTTGTAAGGAATATACTTATCCGTTTTAGTGTTGTTTTTCAATAGCTGTTACCGAGTGCTGTATCAAACTTGTAATGTTTAAAACACACATTCTGCTTGCTCAAATGTGATTTGCTCATACATAAAAATGAACTACGCAAACGTACCTTACTACCACGGTTCCCTATCAAGACAAGAGGTCCTCAGTGCGCTGACAAACAAGAAAGATGGATCCTTTATCCTGCGTAAGAGCGCATCTTCAAATGACGCCTTCGCCATATCGGTAGTATGCAACGGTCGAGTCCTTCATTACAGCATACAGTACTGCGAAGGAAGCGACTACTACTCACTTGACCAGCATTCAACATTTCAGTCGCCTGTCGAAGCATGTGAGCACTATATGAGGGAGCAGGGCTCTTTGAAAACAAGACTTCTCCACCCAATCTCTTTCGACGGGAGCGGATCTAGCAGCAGTGGCGGTGGAAGATCCTCACCACAAGATACATTTTTGACAAGCCAAAATCGTTCCCATGAGCAGCAGGAATGGTTTTATGGTGATATAACGAGGGAAGAGGAGGCGACGAGGCTAACCGCGGCGTACAGCCAGTGCAGGCAGGATGGAATATATTTAGTGCGGCAAAAAGATGCCACCACCTTCGTGCTTTGCCTGCTCTTCGAAGGGCAGCC
The DNA here is from genome assembly GCA_008931825.1 of Phallusia fumigata. NCBI lineage: Eukaryota > Metazoa > Chordata > Ascidiacea > Phlebobranchia > Ascidiidae > Phallusia > Phallusia fumigata. The sequence goes on from QXVZ01004589.1 coordinate 3,525, forward strand.
GCGACGCTATAAGATTACGTACGATATGGACTCGCAACGCTACTTTATTAACGGGAGGAGCAAGACCTTTGAGTTTATTGAGGAGTTGTTAAATTACTACAAGGACCCAAGTTCCGACGGACTCGTGTGCAGATTGGTGACACCTTGTGCGCGCAGCGCTGCACCACCAAAACCTCCATCACGTCAGGCATCCGCGCCTAGCCTTCATCAAAAGCAGGAGACAAGCCTAACCCAGAAAAAAATCCGTTCGTTATCACAGAGTTTTACACAGGGTTTATCACAAGGTTTAACACAGGGTTTTTCTTTGTCTCAAAAGTTTTTTATCTCACTTGCAAGTCCATTGACGTCGATCATGCCCAAAAATTTGTTGGACTTGACATGGTCGGACTCACAAGATGACTCAGCGAAACCCTCAACCATCAACGTTCTGGCGTCAGCCTCGGTACAGAGTTCTGAACCTATCATTCGGTCTGTCCTATCACGCTATCGTCCGACGTCCCTTGCGAAAGACTGTATCGGGTACACGAGCCCGTACCGAAACATAAATGTTAGCAGCCCGGGCGGCATTGCCCCAGACATGTATGTGAAGCACAAGGATATAAAAGTGGACCGGGTGATCGGTCACGGGCATTTCGGCACGGTAAACCTCGGCGTGTGCAAGATTCTCGGCGAGGCGACTCCGTGTGCAGTTAAGACCTTGACTGGCCGCGACGTGCTGGAAAACAAACGCGAGATCTTACACGAGGCGGCCGTCATGCAAAAGCTCGACCATCCCTATATTGTAAGGCTGTTGGCGATCTGTGACGACTCGGTCGTGTCCGAAGATTTGATGATCGTGCTCGAATTCGCCCCACTCGGGGACATGCTAAGCTTCGTACGCACCCATACCGAAAATTCCTTCCCCGCCAAACGACTCATCGCCCTCATGACGCAAGTCTGCGACGGCATGGCTTACCTTGCAAGCAAGTGCGTCGTTCACCGAGACCTTGCTGCAAGGAACATTCTCCTGGTAAGCGAAAACTTCGCCAAGATCTCGGACTTTGGCATGTCGCGCATCATGCACGAGTCCAAGAACTATTACCAGGCGGCTCATCCTGGTTTATGGCCCATACGCTGGTACCCGCCTGAAGTCTTCAGTGACTACAAGTTCTCCAGCAAGGGTGATGTGTGGAGTTTCGGTGTTGCGATGTGGGAGGTTTTCTCGTACGGCAAGAAACCCTACGACAAGATGCGCGGGTGCGACGTGCTGATGATGATTCACACTGGAAAAAGACTTGCGCCACCTGACGAATGCCCGAAAGACGTTTACCAACTAATGATAAAGTGCTGGTTTGAGAAACCAGAAGACAGACCAGGGTTTGATGAGCTTCTTCCGATGTTGCAGCAGCTTGTTTGAAACTTTCNAAAGACGTTTACCAACTAATGATAAAGTGCTGGTTTGAGAAACCAGAAGACAGACCAGGGTTTGATGAGCTTCTTCCGATGTTGCAGCAGCTTGTTTGAAACTTTCTAAGATTCCAAGATGGTTTTGCATCTGGCTTGTCAATATGCAAAAAAAACACCTAAATGCAAAGAAACTGCTGCAAGCAGTTTAATGTATTTTATGTGGACAATATACATTGGTAATATCTTTTGTCTTAAAATGTATTTTCAAACGATTAAGACAAAAGTCCCCACACGTTTAAATTTGTTATATTTACCACTTTCCTATTTTGCTGTTCTGTGTACTTCGCATAATGTATAAGCTAAACGGATTTTGTTTGTTAATGGCCGCAGACAACGAACAACCCGCTTCCAAATATTGTATATGCTGTTGTGTTGTGTATATTAGCGAAGCCATTATCTGTCCACAAATATCATGATAAAAACACGCTATTCACTGTTGGGCGGCGTGTCTTTGGGTAAACACATCTTAAAAAATGTATCGAATGGAAAATGCTCGAATGTGGTAGTACGAAATTTCCAGCAGGTACACTGTCTTGTGAAATGGCAAACACCCATGCGTGTACGGTCTGACGGCTCTAGCCTGAAGTAACCCCGGGTTTCATGCTTCACTGCCCCAGCAATCGTAACCAGTTTCTGATTGGTTAAACAGCAAACATGTGAAAGCTAACGCTATGGGACAGCATACATTCTACCTAACTTGTTTTTTGTTTTTTGGCTTGAATTGGCTCTTGCCAAAAGTTATGCATGAAAGGAGATTTACGGCAATGGCTTCTGCCTTCGATTATCATACAATTTTTTATGTATGTTGCAAACACACTTAAGTATCTCAACAGTTTACGCTGAAAGGCCCTACCAGGAGTTCGTAACTATATTCTTTATTTTAATAACCGACAGTATGCTTATAGGCAGAGGCAATGGATTTGCTTGCAGACAAGGCCTTGGGTTGACATTTGAGGTCGCAACAAGGGCATTCCAAGCAGGTCACACACGAATCGCGCAACACTTAGATGGTGGTCTGATATTCAAAGGGTTGTTTAGCATTTTGGAGCACTGTTTTACATTCAGCTGAAAAAACTATAGTTGTCTTTTGTTGCGGTCGCGTCATGTGAATTTTATTAATCTAATCATTAAGGTAATCTCACACCGAAGGGAAAATTTCTCCTAACACTAGAAAAGTTACTTATATTACCAATCATGGGGGGTGACTTTATTGTTAGCGCTACAAGTGTCTTATTTAAGAAGGTCGTCTTATTTTAGGTCGTGTCGCAAAACTTCCATAGCTGGGCCTATAAAAGCACAGGGATTTGACTTAGTTGACTTTATTTTGTGCACGGTTGCAAAAGGTTAGGAAGTAAAAATGAAAGTTTGGTTGGTTGTTTCATTTAGTCTACTGGCTGTGGTGCATTCACAGCAGGAATGTGAGTTTTTAAATTTGGACATTAGTGGCTTCTCCAAACCTGTAACTTTGCGCATTTGTTTCAGGTGAGGAGTTCGATTTGGAACTTGACAATAGCGCGGGAAAAATAAGGATTCCGTATCATGGGAGTCAGAATGGGGGCGCAGAGAGCTGCTTAAAACTCACCTTGAAACCTCTCAACAACGAGGTAACTACACCACGTAATAAAATTACTTTTAGCAAATATTCATCCGGATTTCAGCCAGTATTCTTATTAACTTGTTTCCTCTTATGTGTTCTTTGTGCCCACTTTTAAATACACACCAAACTTATCTTACATGTTTGTTTCAATTTGACAGTATCTACATTATAGAAACTTGAAACCGTCACAATCAAGACCGACAAGGGACTTCTTAATTGCAGCGGTGGAGAAGGAGGCATATACGAATGCTCCATCAACGTGAGGTTTTCGTGAAATATTTAAAATCCATTTTAAAACCTTATGGTTGTTAAATAAGTCTGGAGTTTATTCGTGAGACGCATTAAAAAAAATAACGAACTCAGTTTTTTCTGACAGATAAAATGTACTGTCTACATGCTTCCCTTTGTAAGACACTCCACTAATGTTTAACAACTATGTCTAACACAATAAAAGTGATTATACATGTACATTGTTTACATGCAGTTTACTGCCTCAATTTTAGACAGATAAAGAGAAAGCTGCGCTGTCAACGGCTGTATCCATTGCGTCGTTGATATCCTTGATCATCACGGGCATCAGCGACGGAACCGTCATTGTCGAATATTTTACTGGTAGTTGTCGTTTGAGTGCTCTGAACTCGTGTGAACTGTCAAAGGACAGTGTTTTTTTACCGCCTTTTTTCGCATTTCTGCCCGATCAATCTTTGATCCAAACAGATCTCCTCACCGTAAATTAAGAGACAAATGACTTTATAGAGTCTGTGTTAAGCCGTGAATAACAACCACAGGTAAAAATTCCTGGGAGGACACCCTTGCCAAAACGTGTATTGAGCAAAGCAAATTTGAAGAAAAAATGTTTTCCTACATGCATTCGCTAACATTCTGGGATATTACCAGAATACGCCGTAGGTGACAAAAAATATCTTAACGTTTTGTCAATAATACATTTTCATTTCCGGGCACCGGACATTTACCCTTTTAACGCTGTTTCCAATTCCTCCCCAAAACTCTTTCCCCCACAATGACAAATTGGCCCCAAATTGTAAGTCAAGTGACTGTGGTTGGAAACCATTGGTTTAGAGTATACCTCGATCGTCAGCTTTCTCACAAAAACTATTTTGTTTCAAGACTTGTTTTCTGCCGTCGGGAGTATCCATTCTACTGCAGTCTTGCCTATTTTTCTTTAAATGTCAACATATCGATCGTATTAACCTGCTACACAAACTATTCAAAACATTCCAGCAGGTAAACCGATTTCTGTAAGGGCAAATATCCCTGCGTTTACTGTCTAGCGGCTCTATAGCCTAAAGCAGCGGTGTCCAAAGTGCGGGCCGCGGGCCAAATGCGGCCCGCAAAGGCATTCCAAGTGTCCCGCGGCTGTGGTTTCAAACTGTTGAAAATGGCCCCCAAATTGTGTTCCTGATTCGTTAAACAGCAAACATGTGAAAGCAAAAAGCTGTGGGATTGCATAAATTATACCAAACATGTTTTATTTAAATATGGGTTTTCTCTTTGTAAGATAACTAATGATGTCAAACAACCGAGTAAATCCCTCGGCTATCACAAAATTTCACTTCAAAAAAGAAAGAAAGGGAGATTGCGGCAATATCACAGGTTGTGTCTGTCTTCTTGTCGTAAAATCTTCTGCGTATCTTGCAAACACACTCAAGTATCTAAACAGTTTGCCCTGAAAGTCCTTACCAGTACTTTGCATCTCTATTTTTTTTATTTAATAGCAACTGAAAGCACCCAAACCAATATGTTTAAATGCACATTACAGACAATTACGCCCACATACAAACTTGTTGACATTTGAGCTCGGGCATTCCAGGTAGATCAGAAACAAATTGCGCCACGATTCAGTGGTGGTCTGTTGCAACCTATTGTTCTGGCGTTTTGATGTCTCGTTCACGGTTACGCCACGTGGCTCTAATCTAAACATTGTGGTAATCTGATACAGATGGAGTAAAGAACGATTGTCGTCTCGCTTAAGGACTTGTCGCAATACCTTCACTCAAGGGATCGCCAACCCTGGCACGCTTGTCATGGTTTGGCTCGCCAAGTGATTTGTGAGTTTCAATCCTCTTACATTTTTTGAACCAAATTAAGCGACCTTCCTAATGGTTAAAGTGCAATGCAACTGCAGCAAAAGGATACAGAGAGCACGTGTTAACCAGATTTTACAGATTTAACACACAAGCATAAAGCAGTGACATCATTAACATGGCACGAGAAGCAACTAAGTCATAATTTGTAAAATTGGTCGCCGACCACTGATTTATACCAAATAGGTTGTTAGTTGCACGTAAAAATTTTAAATTTATACAGTCTATATACACTGTGGTGCTTGGCCCGGGATTTCTTCCAATTTCCGCAGCCAATAAAATGTTTGGTAATGTAAGTAACTTTAAATGCACATGCATATACAAGTCAACGTAGCCTATAACACATGATAGTATCCCTCCGGAATTTTGTGGTTTGTTTTCGAAAAAACTCCCCAGGCGGTGCCGTAAACCCAACACTACGGAAAGAAAACTGTGTCGACATCGCCTCTCAAGTCACTACCTTTATTTTTGGATTTACCTGCTTCCTCATACACAGCTCTATTTTGGAAAGATTACACAAGGGTGTAAAACTTGGTGCTTACCCCACCGTAACAATCCTGGAAAAGTCCCTGTGGCAAATTACCATTGGAATTACAGGGAAGTTGGACCTTTCAAAGCACAGGGATTTGTCTTCATTGGCTTTATTTTGTGCACTGTGGTAAAAGGTTAAGCAGTAAAAATGAAAGTTTTGTTGGTTGTTTTATTTAGTCTACTGGCCGTCGCGCATTCAACCGAACAAAAATGTAAGTATCTAAACTTGGACATTAGTGGCTTTCCTTAAATCTGTAACTCTGCGCATTTGTTTCAGGTGAGGAGTTCGATTTGGAACTTGACAATAGCGCGGGAAAAATAAGGATTCCGTATCATGGGAACCAGGATGGGGGCGCAGAGAGCTGCCTCAAACTGACGATTAAACCTCTGCGCGGTGAGGTAAGAACACCACGTAATAAAATTACTTTTATCCAATATTCATCCGGCTTTCAGCCAGTATCCTTGTAAACTTGGTCTTTGTATGGTCAGATATGTATTCTCTTGTGAGTTCTTTGTGCCCCATTTTAAATACACAACTTATCCTACATGTTTGTTTCAATTCACCAGTATTTACGTTATAGACACTTAAAAACATCACAATCAAGACTGACAAGGGACTTCTTAGTTGCAGAGGTGGAGAAGGAGGCATATACGAATGCTCCATCAACGTGAGGTTTTTGTGAAACATTTAAAATTCATTTTAAAACCTTATGGTTGTTAGATAGTTTATTTTATTTGTGAGACGCATTTGAAAAATTGTAAGGAAAAAGTTTTTCCTGATGGATAGAATGCACTCACTGCTTGCTTCCCTTTGTAAGACACTCCAGGAATGCCTAACAACCAAAGCTAAGGCTAACATAATACAAGTGATTATACATGTACTTTGTTTACAGTTTACTGCCTTTTTAATTGCAGACAGACAATGGGAAGAAAGCTGTGCTGACAACGGTTGTATCCATTGCAACGTTGATATCCTTGATCATCACAGGCTTCACAAACGGAACCGTCATTGTCGAATATTTTACAGGTAGTTGTCGTTTGAGTGCTCTAAACTCGTGTGAACTGTCAAGGACAGTGTTTTTCCGCATTTTTTCGCATTTCTGCCCGATCAATCTTTCCACCCCGGACCATTTTCGCAAAACGGGCTCTAGAATCCGGAATATTTTGGTAAAAAACCTAATTTTTTACAGCCTCCCCTTTCGAAAATATTAAATTTTGAGCGGATACCAGCATCGCAAACGAAAGGGTAATCCCCCGTCTTGCATCTAGGCTAGTTTCAGCTGTCTGTGAGCAGCTAAAGAGTGTTTCTTTGCCGTGTACTGGCAAGACCTTTTCAAATTTTTTGCAAACTGCGGAAAATTGCTTGTTTTGGGCATGGCTGCAAACGAAATACTCACGGCCTAACTATGAGGTATATTGGTTAGATTTTTAGTGAGTAAAACACCCATGTAATGTCAGACTAGGGAAAAATTTCATTTTGAATCTATTGACAGTCGTTTTGTTGCAGCAGTCTGACAAAGTGGTACTTTTTATTATTTGCAGTTAAATTGTTTTCAAAATTATTTAATAATTTGTTGAAATTTTACCGTAGACATTTCTTGATGCAAGCAACAGTTACTCCATCCAAATACAATGCACTGAATGTATTTTTACACAGCCACGGCTTTTTATGACGACGCAATGACGATTTCATTTACATATATAGATGCTCCGATTCTACGGTAGTCGCGAAATCGTCTATATATAGATGCTCGGGGTGGAAAGAGTTAAAATGACAAAGAAAATTAAACAATCAGGAACATATGTAACAAACATATTGTCTGAACATTTGTAATTCCAGGTCTGGTAACAAATTTACAATGTGCAAAACATTACATTTTTATTAAGAAAAACAATTTTGTTTACTGGTAGTTGAGACAGATCAATATGATTTTTTCGGATTAGATACAAAACAATAATCAATATTTATCCAAAAAAAATATTTTGCAAAATAATTTGCATGAAAGGGATAAATACTGGAGTTAAAATTTCACTTCAGTGCCACAAACCCTGTTTAGCAGAATTGATTGCATTCAGACTTCTCTTAAGGCTAGAAAAACTGCATCCATTAACAATGTAGAGTTTAGACACAATAGTAGCAGCAAACANAAGACAATGTTTTTCCTACATGCATTCGCTAACATTCTGGGATATTACCAGAATACGCCAAAGGTGACAAAAAATATCTTGACGTTTTGTCAATACGAATACATTTTCATTTCGGGGGCCCCTGACACTAACCCATTTAACGCTGTTTCCAATTCCTCCTCAAGGACAAATTGGCCCCAAATTGTAAGTCAAATGACTGTGGCTGGAAACCATTGGTTTATAGAGTATACCTCGATCGTCAGCTTTCTCACAAAAACTATTTTGTTTCAAGACTTGTTTTCTGCCGCCGGGAGTATCCATTCCACTGCAGTCTTCCCTGTCTACATTTTGTTTGCCCTTCTGGCGATCATTGTCATCCAGAGGTTTCTATAAAAACTCACCGATCAAATATAATTGTACCATATCATTCCAGAATTTTATTTGGCTTATTTCCACGCAACATGTTTTTTGTGTCACAGTTTCATCGTTTTCATTGTTTCATTTCACTGTGTTGTTTTTGACTTGAGATCCTTCATCTTAATCTGTATACAATAGACACACACTCTAGCAAATTCTTATTTGCTTTTTGGCCGTTTTACCTATTGGTACAACAGGTATTTTAAATTTTGTTTGTACCTTTTCTTTATTTTGTTGTATATTTTTCTTAAATGTCAGCATATCGATCGTATAGTAGCCTGCTACACAAACTATTCAAACACTCCAGCAGGCACACCGATTTTTGTAAGGGCAAATATGCCTGCGTTTACTGTCGAACGACTCTATAGCTTCAAGTAACCCCGGGTTTCGTGGTTCGCTGCCCCAGCAACCGATACCAGTTTCTGGTTCGTTAAACAGCAAACATGTGAAAGCTAAAAGCTGTAGGATTGCATTTATTATTACAAACATTTTTTTTTAGATATGGGTTTTCTGTTTGTACGTTAATGATGTAAAACAACCGAGAAATCCCTCGGCTTTGTTTTCACAAAATTTCACTTAAAAACAGGTTGTGTCTGTTTTCTTGTCGTAAAATCTTCTGCGTTACAAGCACACTCAAGTATCTAAACAGTTTGCCCTAAACATCCTTACCAGCACTTTGTATCTCTATTTTTTCATTCAATAGTAACCGAAAGTATCCAAACTCAATTTGCTTACAGGCACATTGTTTGCAGACAAGGCCACATACCAACTTGTTAAGGCATTCCAGGTAGGTCGAAAACGAATCGCGCAACGATTAAGTGGTGGTCGGTTGCAACCTGATGTTGTGGCGTTTTTGTGTATCGTTTCACGTTTCTCCGAAGTAACGTGTTTTTGTTGCGGTTGCGCCACGGGGCTTCTTTTATTCTTGTACATTGTAGTAATATTACACCATTGGAGCAGTTTGTTTGTTTGTTTGTTTGTTTGTTTGTTTGAAGTTACTTACATTACAAATCATAGGGGTAATCTTATTGTTAGCGATATAGGTGTTACATAAAGATGGTCGTCTTATTTTAGGACGTGTTGCAACACTTTTATACCAGGGGTCGGCAGATTTCACGCAGAAGCATAAAGCAGTGGCGTCATTAACATGTCACGGGGAGTGATTAAGATTTTGACATTACTTTGACATTAAGAAGTCATCACAGGCTTCTCTAGCGGAACCGTCATTATCGACAATTTTACAGGTAGTTGTCGTTTGAGTGCTCTGAACTCGTATGAACCGTCCAGGACAGTGTTTCTTACCGCCGTTTTTCGCATTTCTGTCCGATCAATCTTGAATGGAAACAAGACATATTACTTTATAGAGCATAAGTCTGTGTTAAGCCGTGAATAACTACCACAGGTAAAAATTCCTGAGATGACACCCTTGCCAAACGTGAACTGAGCTAAGCGAATTTGAGGAAAAAATGTTTTTCCTGTTCGCTAACCTTCTAGGATACTACCAGAGCAGGCCAATGAGGGCAAAAATATATCATAAATTTTTGGTCAAAAGCACATTTTCATTTCGGGGAAAAGGAACACTTGCTCCTTATGCGCCGTTTCCAATTCCTCCTCAAGGACAAATTTGCCTCAAATTGTAAGTCAGGTGACTGTGGTGGGAAATTACTGATTTAGAGTATACCTCGATCGACTGCTTTCACATGACTTTGTTGTTTCAAGGGTTGTATTGCCGACGGGACTATCATTCTACTACAATCTTGCCTGTCTACATTTTGTTTGCCCTTTTGACGACTTAAGTCATTCAGAGGCTCGGATAAAGACTCGCCAATCAACTATAATCATACCATATCATTCCAGAAGTTATTTTGACTTGTGTCATAGTTTCATCGTTTATTATGACTGAATTTATGGCCATGATTTTCTTAGTACCGATAAGACAGCTTTACGTATAGTGACGGTATTTTAAGCTGTAATGAGAAAAAACATTGCGTTGCAGCAATTTTGTTTTGTTGCCTAATTTTCTGTAAATGTCGACTTATTAATTTCTGCTGCTACACAAACTGTTCAAACATACATAAACAACTACCTTCTGTGCTGTGTATTACTTTATTCCCCCACGTAGGCTTAGATTAACCACAACATGTAAACGTGGTTCACACAAAAAGCATGCAAGGCACTGCTAAGACATTGAAAATAACGCAACCAGACAAACTGATATTAGAATTAAGTGAATGCATACTTAATGGTGGTTGAACAAAACAGCTCTTTAGATCAAAAAAATTGTAGGCAATGGCCTTGTCGGGTGATATTATTTGTTATTTTTGTTTCATTTTAAAAAAAGCAATGAGCCATGAAAACGATACTGTTACGTTTTAGTCTTGTGTTTGCCAGATATTGTGAAACATAGTTTAATTTAGACGTTAAATCTGTGTTCAAATAAATTTATTCAAAACAATAATTACTGGATACAATATGCAGTCGGTTCCCATACTGCTGGGCCTTTTCGAAACACTTTTTGTCCCAGACACAAATTATAAACTATTCCATATTGCTCTGGGTGGAAGTTGTTTTAAAGTTTGTAATCTGTTAATTGCATTTTATTGAAAGTACATACAAACGCAAATATTCTTAATGTTTCTAACCCAGTTTCTTGGTAAAAAACATTACCAAAAAAGACAGAAGCACATAAAAAGGTAAAAATGTGCTGGAATGGAGACTTCCGGCTCCCGAATCTAAAAACAACGTGTTATTTGGAAGTCTCTTTCTTACTATTTTTTTTCATTTTCAAATGTGCTTCATTTTTTCTTCAAATTAATTGCGTTGCTAATTTATGGAAAAGAATTGCGTTAAAAAAAAATTTTTTTTTCTAACCTGCAAACCAGTCGATGACAGCAATACCATCAGCGATTCCTGAAATTACCATTGTAACTAGTTTTGCTGCGCCCACGAATACAGCCCCTAGGACCCTTCCTTTTTTATCGGTCTGTCAAAAAAAAAACAGCAATAACATTACAAGGCCGCCAAATTGTCAAAGAGCGAGATGATTGCGGGCAGCAATTAAACCTTGATGTTCAATTATTCATCTCATTGAATTACCAAGATTTACTAAATTTAAGTGTACTATTTATTAAACTCTTATCAACATCATGGAAAGCATTTTTTGCAAGCTATTAATTAGGATATACCCAGTTTACGAAAACTCACGTCAAAAGAGCATTCGACTTCCTTCCCTCCTTGTTTCTTGCACTGAACAACTCCCTTGCTGGTCTTGATGGAGAAATGTTTTAGTTCCTAAAATCAAAAAACTTTGCAAAGCAGGTGTAACAAAGTTAAAAAGCACAAAATTGTATGCGTTTGTGTGTTTTATATTGTCATTGGATTTGGTCCCGGGCTGTGTTATGCCTATATTCCGAGCTGGGTGCCCTATGAACATTGTATTTGTTTTTAACTACCTAACTGTGACTTTGTTCTGTTTGTTTCTTGCTAGAAAAGGCACACTGGGGTAAAGCAATGGTGGAACCAACAACATAAATGCTTGGCAAGGGCATTAAGCAATACGTTGTCTACTGCAGGTCTGCCTCATGGAATATTCTGACCTATTTGATGAGTTGTTTAAAAACAGCTCTTTTAATTAACTTTTCAACAAGCCGAAGCTTTATTCACATAACTTGTTATTAAGGCAAAACTTTACCAGTCCTGGAAGAGTTTTAAAGTTCAGTTTCAAGCAGTTTTCCGTATTTTGCCGTCCTGGTAAGTTAGTCTGGCCTTTGTAACCTATTGACTTTTCCCCTGTCCCGTTATGAAGTACGATGTCCATTGTTTTACCTTAAAATATACACAAAAATAACTTCAAGTTCAACCAAGTTTAAAAGGTGAATGTGAAATAAATTAAAATCACTTACAGTTCTGTATCGATGCACACTTGACGAGCGGCAAAGCGAACACACAGAATAACAGGAACCTCATTTTATGCAGCAAACTTTCGCAACTCCTACAAAAAAATATAGTGGCCAGTACAACGGTCGTTCGTCTGCTTTTATTGATTTTGCTCACTAGAAGCGAAAAAAATGGCACTCCGAACGCGTTTTTGGCGAATCTTGCTTCCTCGAACATTTCTGCGATTGCTCTTTTTCCAC
>QXVZ01004591.1:0-19769 GCA_008931825.1 Phallusia fumigata
CGTCGGGCCTGACGATACATATCTTTTCGCTCTTGTTTTTGTTGTTTTGTTTATTTCAAGCTTGTAAATAGTTAATTTGAACAGTAACAGTCGCGAAGTGAGAGCAGAAATGAAACACGAGTCCGCAAAAGTAAAACACAAATCCAAGAAAAATCAACTGGAAAGATGCGTTTTAAAAAATCCAACGATCATTTACTTTCAACATCCTTGCAAGAGATTTAATTGAATTAAAAAAAATATTCTGAAACATTAAACCCGGTAAATATCCGGGAAGTGTAGGCATTTACCGTTTTTTCTTATTTTATTCTTTATTTTATTTTACTTTGGCAACCCTATGGTTTACTAGTTTACTTTAAGAGGTTTGGTTTTTGGTAACTTTTTTTTCACCGCGGTTATCTGTGAGCAACAGACAAGTCATGGAGTTGCCCAACAAAAAACTAAATATACATTAGTCAAATATTATTCATACCGGGTCAACGTCAAGGTAAAGTAGCTTAAATAACAAAAGATGCGATGGGTTATTTTATTTTGCAGAATTGGAACATCTTGAGTAAGGAGCGTAGAAAAAACGCAAGGGCTGTGAAGGTCAAATCGATATCTCCAGTGTTTTGCCTGTTGTAGAATTCCTACTGCGCGGCATTACTACCTAGAAACGAAAGATTTCATTCGCACGCAAGATCACCATCTCCAGTTCACCGTTAACATAAAAAATTAAACAAGGATCTGGTTTCTGGTTTCTTTACGAAAACAAAACCCACCTTCGCCCAATAACGCACGGCCGGTTGGGAGGTGTGATTGAAGCCGTCTAAACGATTCATAGCCTCGAACTAAATTTATCTTGAGGTTGCATCGCTGGAGATGAGTGGAAATATTCCGATGTCCCATCGCGGGGTTAGCGACCGACGTGGCCGCAAAATCCGGCCTCGTTTATACAAGATGAGCTGCCATTGATTTTACTAGGTGAGCTTCGCACGTTTTCTCTTTAGTTTTATTGGTGGTTGCAACATTGTTTTGCTCACATCACCCCGCAAAGGTCTTTATTTTATTTTAATCCTTTGTTACATAATTTCACTTGTCTGTATGCCTGTGATTTTTACATTAAAACAGGTTTATTTATTGTTTTCAATCCACAAACAAATTATATCTTTGAGCTAGTTTAAACATTCTGTACTTTGTAAGAACACGAATAACAAATATTTTAAAAGCTATGTTAATTTTTTACAGATTCCTTTTTTTCACGAATGTCAAAATTAAACAAAAGACAATGTAACCCACAGTTTTGCCAAATGCCAGCAGCATTACGTAACACTTTGGCATCAACTACTATTTATGCTTCAACACCTGCCAAAACTCTCAGGGGTGGTCTAACTGTGAATCACAATTGTGATAACTGGTGCAATATAATCGCTTAACACCCCACATCATTGAATCGCTTCGACAATCGAAACATCACACCGCTGCTTCCTCACAATTACGTTTTTGCTTTATGGTTTCTCACGTTTACAATGGTTCCAAATAAGATCTTATCAATTAAAATTGCTTCCCCTGTTTAACCAAGGATTTTAGCTGGTCATTATGGACATCGCTAGAATGTAGAGTTAGATAACTAAGCGTTACCGCCGAACAACAGTAAAATATAATCCAAAAATGGACGATCTTAATGATGAAAATCATAAAAAGATAAAGGCTGATATCTCAGCAAACCAACGAAAAATACTCGACTCTTTTGAGTCTGTGGCTTGAGTAAAACAGTTTTCATTTTCATGTGTTAATCACCTTCTCACAACGCAAGTGCATCAAAATTATAATCCACACGTGTATTTTTATTTTTGAGTTTTTAGTAGGGGAAGCAATTGATATCAGCCATCTTAAACCCAGCATAGTTTCTAGTAAACTTGAATGACAAAAAGTAACAAAGCGTGACCGCACGTAATCAATCATTCGTCAAACGACTCGCCCGCCTTGACACCTGTCAAAACACCGCGCGTTTCTTCTTAACCGTCGCCCTGTTGCCGGTGACAACAATCGCGAGCAGGTCGGGCCCGATATTTTCTCATCTCGTGTCCTGGCGAACTTGGGGGCCCGCGCGCTAGGTAATAGCACCTGTAGTGTGCGGGGCGAAGATCGCAGCCGCGTGCTGTTTGTTTTGGTTATACGGGATTGGATTGGCGTGACCGCTTCCTTCTCGCCTGCTGCGCAGTAATACCTGAGCCCAGGCGATCGGCGGCAGCGCAAGCTACGTTTAATATTAAGCGCTGAAGGCCAGTCCAATTTGTGAACGCCAAAAATGTCACCGGTTCCGTTCAGCCCTGCTGTCCAGCTTATCATAATGCTAACGTAAACTCACCTATAACCTCAGCGTCCCTCGAAGTTGCTCGGAAGCGTGGAAGAGCGTGGACGCGGAAGGAGCTTCAGCTGTACCGCAAGCCCGCCCGCATTCCAGCACCGTCGCAAAACTTTATTGCGATGATGTTTATCGATGTTGGAGGGGATTAACAACTGATGTGACGAACATCCTCTGAATCAGTGCTCGCACCTGGTTCGCTGCACGTCCCGAAAACGTAATTAAAAAGAGGCTGCTGGATGAGGGAAATTGTCAGCGGCGACTTATCTGGTGTTTGCAATCTGGGAGCAACCAACATATTTTTTGACAGTTACCAAGAAATAAAGGCAATTGGACAGTGTGATGTGTTAGAATATCAACCCAGATTGTTATCGTTTTTTGCGTCATGTGAAAATTATAACAGTGGTGTTTTTTTATCATCATAAAAAAACGGTATAATGTGTGTCCTATCTTGTTTTTAACCAGCAATTCTGAACATGACAAATATTGCACAAAATTGCCGCCAAAGCACGATAGCAATTACACCTGAATCTTGGTAACATCATGACAAATTGCACGCGAAACAATGTTAAGCATGGATATGTAGAATATTTTGCTGTTTATTTTAATCCTGACCAGAAAGATTGTGATAATTTAACAGAGCTACCTCCCAGTATATTATTTCCTTCAAGTCAAAAATATTTCGATGCTATATGTAACCCTTAGTTTCAAGAAGCAGCACTCATAACATAAATACCGTACTCTGTGCGAAAATCGACCCCCGAAAACGGTTAAAGCAAATACTTAAACGTTTCAAAACATGTAGCAGCACGAAAAAATACAGAAGCAAATTGTACCATTGGGAAACAATCAAGAGCAAATTTATGTGTAACGATGACCGAGAAGAACGGGAGCAGAGGGAGGTGGGACGAGGACTCGAGGAGACGATCGGTGACGCCCGCTGCGCTGTGGTTGTACCGTATGGGCCGGAACAGTTGCCGTGAAATCGGGATGGGATTCACCGCGTGTCACTTGTTCCCCTCCACCCAGCCTCCCCTGCGCCGCGACTTAACAGGCGCATCTGCTCGCCGCACTCGCCCGTTTGATGTCTTAAACGTCGAGTTACACGCGCCGTGTGCAGCGTCTTACACCAACAGGTCCTTGCTGTTGTCAGTAGCACAGCAATGGGCGTAACAACTGTACATGGCGGTGAATATGCTCTTGACCTGGTCAACAAGTCCTGTATAGCCAGCGGAAGAGACTGTACAGGGCGAGATGATTACGCCTGTAAGCATACAGCTCTGTAAAAGTCTGGGACACATTGAACGCCAATAACAATGTACCATTGGGATTACTGCCCATGTGTAGGTCGGCGATATGTTCATTATCTCTGTCATTGCGGGACCTGCACAGAGGTGGTGGGCTGGGGGAGGGGATGATTAAATGCGAGTCGGAAAATCGGTTCTCCGCGCTTGAGATTAGAAACGGTGAAATCCGGTTTGGGACACGAGCAAAGGATCCAATTAATCTGGCTTAATAGTTGCGTTCACAAAAATGTCTGGGGCTTACTGAACAGCTTCAAAACAACATGAAACAGTTACTTTCGAATTTAGTTTTTTAGAGTAAATCTACGGGGTTTGGTCAATTTCAGAGAATGTCGGGGGGCCCAACCCCATTGTTTAGTTGCTGCGATGTGAGAACTCTAACCCCTTCTTGTAGCAATAAAAAGGCGGAATCACTTACCAACATTTTGGTTCATTCACCATGCATGGGAGCATGCGGTTCACATGCTCTAAACTTGTTTTTTCTTTGTAACACTCCTGGTCTAATCAATCATCTAATTAGAAAATTTTAAGGTTGTTGCGAGTGTAAGAAGCAAACTTTTCTATGATGAGACAAACTTAATTTAGACAATTTAGACTGCAAATTACAATTAAATTTAGTGCGAATTCATTTCAAATATTGCAAATACATTGTATGGACAGACCCACGTGATTACCGTGCCAACTCTTCGATGAAGCTCTTTCGCGCCACCTAACTGTTTAGTCGGAATTGTAGTTAACGGATGGTTTTGTTTTAAATAATTTATCGAAACGATAAAGCATACCATGGCTGTAATATGTTTGGTTCGGTACATTACTGCCGCGTAGACAGCATTTAATTACCTTCATTCGTACTAGTATTGATTACAGTTTGTTGCTAATTCCAAAAAGTTTGCAAATAAGACGCGATGGACATTACAGCAACCAATTTTTCAGTGGTGTGTTGTGCAGCTAACAATCCCCTGTCTCCTAATATAAACATTTGCAGCGCTACACAACACAATCTATTTTACTCACTGATCTCTATTAACACTCATAGAGATCAGTGATTTTACTGCAATACGCTTACAGAAATCATAAATTAATCTCATTGAAGGGAAATCCCCAATACGAACGTTTTGCTAGAAAATGTTTTCTAAAAGTGTGGACAGTGTGTATGTTTATTTAATCCCCTATTCCCCATTCATTTGTCGCAACAATATTTTTTAATTACTCGAACTGCAGGCAACTCTTTCGGTTCTAGGGGCTCATAAAATTGGCAAAATTAAGGTGTAGGGCCGTAGTAGGTAATGTGGGTAAGGTGCCAACCTACAACATTTGTTGACTGTTGTCATGTTTACCTGAATCATTCTTAGAAAGATTTTAGGTAGACAGGGTTTCACAGGGACTGAGCTAAAGTAATGCATTTATCAAACTGTTCTACTTTCACCATAAAGTTTGATATTGATGAAGATAAGAAGCTGATGAAGATAAGAATTTGATGTCATGGATAGAAATAAGGGGTGCATAAATACTTTTTCGCTGCTGATGACATGAGCAGTTGTCAAACTATTTGAGTAATAAAGCATGTCGTTTTGACAACTATTTGGGCCAGCAGCTTTATGATAAGGATTATCTTTGTATTACCTAAAAATAGCAACTAACTAGTGCTTGTGCTGAAATTGATTGTGTAAAATCCAAAATTGCAGGGATGGCCATTTAAATATTTACCTAACCATCATAAGATGACAGATTAGAAACCTTTGGATGCAATTTAACCAGTACTTCATATTATGTCAAACATGGAAGACACGCCTTATGTCAAAGAACGTGGAATTGATGTTGACACCAGTCGAGCATGCTGGAGGATTCGCTATGAATTGAAACAATGTTTTTTGAATAGTGATTGCATTAAAGTGGAAAAGCGGCCAGTACGAGAATGTATTGAAGATCCGAGCGCCAATGTACCAAGTCATTGCCGCAACTTACAATTTTCATATCAACAGTGCAGACGGTCTATGCTAGATATGAGGACACGCTTTCGTGGTCTTAAAGGAGATTCCGGATGATTTTTCTTCTGAGCCATGCACTGTTGTTTTGTAATCAATCTGTTGTATTTCTTGACATGTTCATCAACAAATAAATAGTTTCCGCCAACATTTAAACCACCACATTACAATTTGATACAAAATATTGCCATAAGAGTTATTTTGAAAACAACACCATAAAATAGGTATGACCTAATGCTGCACAAGGGGTGGAATATTTCATTAAGGTTTGCAGCACTGTACAACAAACATAGTACTCTTGGCAATATATACATGATCTTATTGACAAAACACCACAATCAATATATTCTTCGTGGTCATATCTTCACACACAGATTTATCTTGTTCCGCGTCAAGAGTCTTTCTCGTCACTGTGTTTAACCAAACCTTTCTCGATCAAGTCAGGTATTTCAACAGCCAGCCAAGGACCAAGCTAAAAATATAAATTCATGTTTAAAACTAGAATTAAATTACGTTAAGGCAAGTCAATACTGCTTAATTGCTTACTCCCAAAGCCATAGCATGGGCAATCCCAAACTTAGGTACATTCCGCGCCCACAGTGGCTTGAAGTGGTCAGTGAGACAAATTTTACCACCCCGATACATTTTTGCCGTTTTTCCATCCAGTTCTGGAATTGCAATCTCTGGTGCTGTTGTAGGATATGTCACAGGTATCTGTTCAGAGCATTAAATTTGCCACCATATGAATATAAAATTAGTTTTAAAAACATTTAAATACATACATCAAACTCAATTTTAAATTCATATTTCTTCAGGTCCATGATGTACCAACACTTTCCAAACCATCTTGTTCCCTCTTTGTTTGATTCCAAGCGAAACCAGTCATTGTCATTTTCTTTGTTGTTTTTAACATACTTCAAACAAAACAGTTATTATTATCCCTACCCAAATGGGACACATTTTTTGTTTCATTAAATATTGATATGATGTGATGCTCCACAGTGCAACACCATTTGTACTGGACCACTGAAGTGGTAAACACCATTTGCATTAGACTGATATTTTAACAGTATAAGAAAGGACTTAATGTTAGATGATGATTTTAATTTATTTTCATCAGACACACTGTGTATTGAATTCGTAACAGTAAATTTAAATAGTTGTAAATATGAATAAAAAGTGAACATAAATCCAGTAAAATATTTCTAAATACATTTTAAACCAATAGAAAAATAAATCCATTAAATCATTTTATTGGCACCAAGTTTACTGAGTTGAGTATACACTACGATGAAAAAATTAAGTGAGATAATTGTCTCATTGTGTGGTTTTTATTTCTGTTTTTAAAAAATACTGTTTTTTATAGATGTTACATAAACACATGTCAAAAACCTATTTATGTCCAAATCAACAAATTTACAATGGGCTGAATTCTTTTTTACAAGAAGTAACATACTTACAATGATTAATGCTTGATATTCTTCTTTCAACCTATCCACCCAAGATGTACGATCTCGAGGACCACATTTTGTCTTCAACAGAGGAATATTTGAAAGCGTTTTTCTCGTGGCATCATCAACCATGTTTGATTTCTTGCAAATATCTGACGAAAAATTGAAGAATTCCAGCAAATCTATCGAAAAGAGCAGTAATAGTAAAACAGCTGATACAACAGGGCAGAATGTATACAGATCCAGAGCTCTATAAATTTTCCAAACTATTAGCAAGAAAATAGTTTAGATGTAAATTAGAAATTGACAAAAAAATGCGCGTTTATGTCCAAGAAAGTAAAATAATATGTAGCATAAAAATAAAGGCTTTCATACAGGATAATTTGCGATGATGTTCAACAAAGTATACAATAGGTCCGGATACAAAACTTGTCAAAGTGAATGGAGGCATGTGGTTGTTTGTGCGCGAAGAAAATGACGGGTCCTCTCTCAGTCCGACTCTGCCACTCGCAAGTCAAACATGCAGGTCTGCTCGGTACTGCAAATACTGCAGATTATTCACCAAAGATAGGAAAAAATCGCAATACTTGCTAATGCTGTTTAGGTCTGGAGGCAGGGATTTGTATAAATAGTAAACTGCATTGGAATTGGCGAAGCTCGGAAACACTGCAGGTGCCAAGCTAAATATTGCAGATATTGCATGACCGGCAGTTTTAGATTTACAAGATGCACCAGCAGGGTTTGAACGTTTGACCAAGTGAACCTACAGTTTTGGACTTGCGAGAGGCAGAGTTTAGACCACAGGCGTCGATTATTTAGCAAATTTTTTTTCTTGTGAGGTGGTGAAATGATAAAATCCTAGCAGTCATTACGCAACGTATGTCTGTTCATATCGTCATTATACTGTGACATCCATGCGAGCTTTGAGCACATGTTTGGTGTAAACAAGTCTTTAAAAAAACTTGAAAGCAAGAATATAATAACGAATCCAGGAAATTTCTGGGGTGGCAACACAGACTTTTAATAATGTCTGCCACAGCATAAATTTTCAGTGTAGTGACCGCAACACCTACCACCCCAGGAATCGATGCCTATGGTTCAGAATAATACCGCAGGACCACTAGGTTCTTTGGTAGACTGACAAGAGGTAGTCTGAATAGCTCTGCAGTTAAAAGACTGCATCCTGATTTGTGGTGGTGAAGTTTCATATCAATTTCAGTGTCAATAACCCAGTGAAGAAAGGTTGTGTCTTGTGTTCTTGATTGATATTATTGATATCGAGGCAAAAATACATTTGTATATTGGTGAAATATTTGTGTCGATTTGTGGAAAGCTATTGTGTCTACATTTTTATCACTATATTAGAATGATGGCGTTAATAAATTCAGTTGTTCACAGAAATTTTCCAACTTTGCTTCAAATGTGTAAAACCAGTGCTTTAAATTTTTGTGGCAGTAGCAATTAGTTGCTTTTACCCATCAATTTTACCAGGTCTGTTTAATGTGACTAATCTTTTCTAAACCTGCCATCCATATCGGACAGACTTAGCATCCGATGCAAAGATTAAATACCTCATTTAGGAATGTAATGTAAGTTTTTTGTTTCCATGCAAAAATTTGAAAAAATACAAAAGGCACTGATTCAGTTTATTAGAATGTCACAAATGAAACTGTACACAGAAATGTATGCTCTTGTAAATCAGTGTTTTTTATCAAATTCTGGAGCTGTTCGATTTGGATGACATTAGAAAATTCAAAAAAACTCTGTGTTTTCTGAATTTTCAAATGTCTAGGGAAATTCATGTAAAAAACATCATTGGTTTGGTATTTCCGAACCAGTTTTAAGAACCAATAATACACTTTTTCGGCTTTTAATAGATTTTGGTGAAGAAAACTGATCACACAAGTAAGGGGTTCTAACCTCATTTGCGGGGGGGGGGGACAACGGGGGTGTCTGGCTTACAACGGTTAAATACGTTATGCTCAAAATTGATGTTTGTTTCGATGGTTTACTTTGTGTATGTTTTTGCAAAACAGTAAAGCAGCAGCATTATTGTAATATACTCAAAATTTACCGTAAACTGGATGTTTAATTATACAGTTGTTCAATTATTGGCAAGTTAATGAAGCAATCAGTCAAAATAAAACATGCATGCAAACCTGGTAAAATCATTCTGCTTTGGACAGCAACAAAAAACTTTTCAGTTTATGTAATCTTTGATTTGGTTTCGTGATATTATTAACCCTTTGTTAATAAACTACTAAACAGAAAAGTTGTAAAGCATATAAGCTGCAGCACAGCATACTTCATACCCCACTCTGCACAGTACAACAGGATTGGAGGCCATTCCAAATCTTTTAAGATTAAAGTAATATTATAACCTCAAAAAACTGTTTTCTTGCTTTCAGTTACCTGAACCCCTGATTTTGAAAAAAACAGCCCGAATTAGAAACTCTTAGTGCCATAGCTGAATCTGGAAATAAAATCGTATTGATGTAGAGCTGTTGCACGTTGTACTAAACAACATAATTATGGATCCAATGCAGGCACAGAAGCTTGCAGCAGAGTTAGAGGTGGAAATGATGGCAGACATGTACAATAGGTAAATGGACCTGCATGGTTTTGTTTGAATGGACAAAAAACATGGAAAAAAGCCGTGCAAAATTAAAACCTTTTTTGTTTTTGACTAGGATGACTGCAAGTTGCCACAAAAAGTGCATCAGCACAAAATACCATCAAGGTGATCTGGAGAAGGGTGAAGCAGTTTGCATTGACAGATGTGTGGCAAAATACTTGGACATTCATGAACAAATTGGAAAAAAGCTTACACAAATATCCCAAGCTGATGAAGAAGCAATTAACAAAATGACTAATGCTCCTGCAGTTGCACCATCACCATAAACTCAAATAATGCTTGTTTTAGGCAATTTTCCTGTTAAAACCAATTGCATAACTTGCTACGTAAAAAACATTGGCCAATGGATACAAGTGATCACAAACTGTGTCACTTTTAATGTGGAGATACAAGAAGTTGGATGCAAGTTATCGGAAATCCTGTTTTTTATACCTTTGGCAGCAATCACTGTGTATAAAGACTTAATACAGTTGAGTGCTATTTATAATATTGTTGTCACAATTTTTTTTAAATAACTCTACCACTAAATGAATGTATAGCCATAAGTTTACGTCACATACATATCTACTATAATACAGCAGTACATACCCAAATGGCACCATCATTTGTAAGCTTTTTAATAAACATGTACAAAAATACTAGTCCGTAATAATATAACAGTGCAAAGTTACAAAGATCAACCAACATGTTTGAGAAGAGAGTTTGAAATCTTTTATTCAGCACATACAAGATGAAAGACACAAATTTTTCATTTATTAATGTGGAACATGAATTTTAAAATTGTTTGGTTTTGGTGGATTGTACACATGATACACACAGAATTTTGAAAATGTTATTAACTGGACTAAATGCCTGAAAACAATTTGATGTTGCTTAAGGAAAAGGTGAACAACATAAATTGGCACTTACAAAGCACAGTGTCAAATAAGGCATTCTTCAATTAGAATTAGTCCACTAACACAAACAGTTAATGCACGCTGCCCAAAAGATGGACAAAAGCAAACGAAAATTCAATTCTTGTCAAATGTTCTTTGTGAAATTGCAAACGAGAATTTAATAAAGGCAAATCTGTCAAGGAGAAGCTATCACTACAAAGGCAATAAACTGATTCAAAACCAGGTGTACTTTTTACTGGTCCAGCATTTTTGGTCATGGCAAGATGTTTACATGTGGTAAATGGTATGTGTGCTTCTTGTCCAAAGTGCATATAAGGTAAAATCAGGTAGTATACAGAAAAGAGATGGTAGTAAAAGTGTATTAAGATGGACCAAGCACTACTACTACTATTTAAATGCCATGCTACTAAAATCTAACTATGCATGTAAATTTTGTGAAATTGGCACAAAGGTGCAGCTTAATGCTGGAATTAATTTGTACAAGACACATTAAATTGCAATAGTCTGTGAAGCTTGAAGAAGTGGAATTCATTTCTGCTTATCCATTTCATCCAGAACAGAACCCTAAGTTGAAAAAAGTTAGTCACACAGTAAGTAACACAACCAGAAAAGCAAAAGTATTAACATAAATGTGAGTTAATATCCATTCTTATTTTCCCGTTCTTCCCACTTTTGAAGTATGATGTCCTGTCAGATAGAAATAGACATGTGAAATTCCTGCTTTTGTAATTGATCTTTTGCACAAACATTTCAAGTGACTGTATTTGCTATAAGCTCCTATGCACACAGTCTAAAATATCCTTTGTTAGTGCACTGAAGGGTTAAATTTCTTTGACAGTTTTTATACATTTGAATCAAAGTTAGGTACTTTCACTTTTCAACTAACAATCACATTTCTTTTCTCAAAGGCATAAATGTGCACAGAAACATATCATTTTGGTAGAATCTAAATAAGCTGCAAAAAACTTTTTTCGTTTCTACACCTGCTAAGCTTTTATGCTGCATCACATTTGTTTTTGACGAAGTTGGCACTTTTAAACCTGCTCTAATGCACAGTAGTCCTAACTGTTCTTGTTTCTTTTGCTCATTTAGGATTACAGCTCTTCTCTAAAAAACAACAATGGTTGACAATAGTGTTTTCTGTCCTGCTTTGACAAATGTGTTTTCAAGTTTTTGGACTTCAATACATTTAATTGCCAAAACAAACAACCAATTTTTACAGTTTAAAAGTTAGAATAAACGTTTTAGCAGAATAGAAAACAAACCTGTTGATGAAGTTGTATCTGCATTTTTCTTCCAATTCCTTGTAGATCATTAATAGCCTTTTCCTTAAGGCGAAGTTGTAAAACTTTGTCCTCAAGCATAGCTTCTAGTTTTTCACAATTTTCACACTGCAAACACCAAACAAATGAAACAGTTTTTAAAACCTGGTTTTGTGCTCTTCGCAAACCTCACCTGTTTCGACTTAACCTGAATATGTTTTAATTTTTGTTGCAAGTCCCTTGCTTCCTGGGCTTGCTTTACTAAATCCTTTTTTAGTTCTTCCAACTGATGTTGCCGTTCCCTAAATCATAATGCATGTTGCATTTTGTACCATGTGAAAAATGTACTATAAAATACAAACATTGAATTTTTTCCCAATGTCTCCGCCATCCTTTGCTTTAAAACAGCAAGCTTTTCGTCTTTCTCTCTCAGTTCCTTGTTCTTCGACTCAGTAAGGTCTTTTAAATGTTTTTCATGCTGTGGAAATAATGGAATGTTAAGTCATGCACAAATAAACAATGAAAAATATGATTTACTAACTTCTTCAATTATAGACTTAATTTTCTCTTCCCAATGACTCTTTAGTGCCTCCAGCTCCAATCTGAGGTCATCATTGGCCTTCTTTGATAATCTCAATTCATTCTTAGTGTCATTATGTTCTTTTTTGCAATCAGAGATGTTAGTCTCATATTCTTGTGTCTAAAAAATGCAGTTAGTGTTGCTTGTGCTGCTGAAGATAAGATACCAGTACCACCTACCTTCAATTTTAGACTTGATTGAAGTTCTTGGCAATTTTCTGTTTTTTGCTTTAATTCAAGTCTTAATTGGGCTATTATCTTCTCCAAGCCAGTAATTTGATCATGTAACTTTCTTTCTTTTTCCTGCCATAAATGTAGTGAAGTTTACACATGTTGTTGGGTAATGATACAAAGTAAGTAGTTTAAGGCCAAATCCATTCTGTTTCCACAATCAACAACAAAATTAAAAACAAACATAAGTGTTAAGATCTAAGCCCCTGGCAATATTCTTTCCAAACAATATTAGCGGAATATTTTGATAAAGAACATTGCACAAAAAACAATCAGTAATAGGAAGAAAGAGCAACTGTGTTAATAATCAAACAAGCACAGCACCTTGAAAGCAAGCAACTTGTTCCTCAACATTTCCTTTTCTTGATGTTGTGAATCCATTAGGGATTTCATGGTCTGTTACACCAGCAAAAAGTAAACTACCAGTGTTATCAATCTCACCAACAAAACAACACTTCACTTTTTTAAAACCAAATCCAGATAACACACAAATTTCCAAAAAATACAAACAAAATAAAAATGCCCCACACCTGAAACTCTTTTTCCCTGGCATAGTCTCTGACATGGTTTGTTGCAGATGGAACAGGTACATTGGTTTGAATTTGATTGATTGTCAGTGCTGGATCATTCCTAATTAACATACAATGGACATTAACTGTTATATTTGATTAGATTTTGAGTAAAGCACAAAAACAAGGAGGTTGAGCTCAGTGGCAGCCAATTAATAATACTTTCTAAAAACGATTACTATTTGTTATTCATACATGCATATACTCAAAAGTTTTGCAATAAACTTATGACATACCAATATACACTAAGTTAGTCCAACTTTACTGCAATTTTCCAACCTATCGGTTCATAAAGTAAAATTTAAATTCAATAACTTACAAATTAAGTGGATTTGAACACTGTAATATGTTACCTTGATGGTGTAGCTTGTGTGGTACCTTGGTTAAATCGAAGTGCTCCAAGAGCTCGCATACTGCTGCTTTTAGCCCTTGGTGTTCGTGGTGTTTTTGACATTTTGTGAAAATACTGTACATATCAACTACCTATCTTGGTTTGATAAAAAGCAACAACAACAACAACACATGGACAATACTTTGATGTGGTGAGCAGTCTGCGGTCTTAAATCAAAAAAGATTTTGATAAACGAAAAACATTGTCAAGTGCGCCACCACCGAAGCTGGCGGTTGAAAAATATTTTCATCAAAACAAGGTTACAAAGGGAGATATTTAAAACTGAAAAGCGTCAAGTAAACAGGGTTTTAATAATTAGTTACTTTTTAAAATATAGCTAATTAACAGCGAAACTGTCCATGACAACAAGTTTTGGGTTTGTAAACAACACCTAGTTATGCCTCAGTGGTCAGTGCCCATTGTCAGGCAAACGCTTTCATGCGGAAAGAAGGTGGTGAAATTAAGTCATATTTTTCCCTGTGCATTTTTTATTAAGATTCCTCATGCAAAATGCAATTCCACTGATTTGTTTTTTTGAAATGTGATAATATTCTGGACATGCTGCAGATATATATACAACGGTATATATGTATGCACGTGAATGAGGTAGTGTAGCTATCGCAGTGGATAAAGTAGTTGCATGATTTCAGTCTTTTCAGACAAACATAACGTGAACCTTGCTTGCTTTGATAAAACTGCTATATTGTACTAATATTCTGTTGCAACAATCAACCAGCATCAATACATTTTTCAGTTATTTCTGAGGTTTTTGACACATTTAAAAACATACATTTTTTGCAATATATGTAGATTTCTGCTTGTTAACATGTTTATGCAAAAACTAAAGCGAACTTTACTCCAAAATAACAAGCAGTGCATTAGTAATTACTATTTTTTTTTTAAATTAATGAAGTCATTCAACAAAAGCGAATGCTACATATGTACATTGTTCCATGCTAAATCCCTAGGGTTTCTTAGGCTTTTGAACTTGTTATTTTTTCCATTCCATTGCATAGTTGTTGTAGGTTATTGTGTGTATCAACATCTACCCAGGAAATAAACAATAATACAGACTGATGTCAAATCTAAAGGCTACACTGTTGAGTTCTAAATGGCAGTGCTTATAAACAGCGTTATTATTATTGTTTAATGCAAAAGTTCTTTAAAGGCTCGGTTAATCATGCATTAAGCAGAATGTTTTCAGTAAATTTAAAGACACTAACAGTCAGAAGTTGCTTAAGATTGGTCAAGCAACGGAAAAAGACGTTGTACAGATGTCATCAAACCAATGCCCAACCTCCATTGAAAAGGGGATATGTGGTTTATCGGTATGAGGAGTTCGACATTAAATCGGCAAAATTTGCAGCATTGGTTGGTGTAAGTATTATGTCGCACACTGAATGCCTCTAATAAAACATGGATAGTTAAAAACTATTTTTGCAGTTACCTGCCATGTTTGGAGCCGCTGCATATACCCTTTACCTAAAAAGGCGATTTGTCAAAGAGGACCCCGAAGTGTTAAGGAATGACCAAAGCATAATGAGCAAAATGTACAATGCACCAATTGGCTACACTGTACCCGTTGGCTTCCTCTTTTTGACTGTTTTCGTTGGCTATTTGACAATATTTGTCCCAGGAACAATTATCAAAAAGGTTTTTCTGTCTGCTGACAGGCAGACAGTGACTTTTGTTTTGTATAACACCTGGAGGTGGAGTTCAACTAGAACAGTTTCTTATCCAATATCCAAAATACACACTGAAAATCATAAAGTTTATGCAGACAAGAGTCAGTATTACATAACCCAAGAGGCAGATATACCAAACCCCAGTCTGTGTAACTTAGCCTTGGGCATGTACAAGAACATGGACTAAGACTTGTGTACGGGATCATTGTATTGGATATTCACAATCAATATAAGAAACATAAAAGGTAAAAAATTGGACATAGTTATGAATCCCATCTACTTTTTTTCTTTTTTCTACTGTCAGGATGTTTAAATGCATCCCCACTGTTCCATGTTTCAGCATTTTTTGAGTCTGTGCTTTGTACGAAGTTTGACTTGTACTGATTTTTGAAATATTCTTTAATCGATGACGCTCGTCCCCCAAGAACACCTGCTGTTGCTTGCTGAAATGCTGAAGTTGCGTTTGAATGTGAACTGCGAAATGAAAAAAAACATAAATTTGTTTGTAATGTTCAACTCTTAACATTGTTGCCTTGTAAGTAGTTGTTATAAAGTCCAGGCGACATATGATATAAAACAGGAGTGGGCACCTATTCACTGCATGGAATCAACAAAAAAATTTCTTAATAGTGTAACGATCAACTAGTCAGTAATGAAAGGTCACAAGAACTAATGTTATAATGTAGCTTTAACATGCAACCTGTCGTCAGTTACAACAAAAATGCTATTGTTAAAACCATTATAAACCCAACACAAAACAAAACTGGATAACTAGTTGGGAAAGTGAAACACTCGTTGGACACACCTGATGTAAAATAATGGCAAACATCTCTGGCCTACTTTTAGTTCATGTTTGTTGGTAAGCATCATTATTCATGAATTTACACTAAAGTAACAGTAGTTATTCCATACCTTGTAGCACCAATACCAGGCCTGTCTCTTATCGGGAAGCTTGTAATTTGTTTTCCCTGCCCTTGCTTATACCGTGACTTTCTAAATCTTTGATTCTGAAGAGCAAGCTGCATTAGAGGCTCGGGAACTCTTTGGTTGGCACTTTCCATGTTCCGCACAAGATCTCCTGCAAACTGTGATTCACGGTTGGTGATCAGAGTGTAAGCTGTACCTTTATGACCTGCACGTCCAGTTCTGTGTAAATGGAAACAAAATACTGCATTAATAAAATTTTAAAATACAGCAGAGAAAAAAAGGTTCACGATTTCCTGTTTTGTGTCAATTTATGTTTAGAGGTAGGCCACCCAAAATCTGTTTGTTTGTTTTTATTCCATCCTTGGTGGATGGAACAAGGCCTATGATCTAGATGCTTTGTGCTTATTTGCTGCTGCATTGGATCATCTTTTATTTGGTTTTAGAAAGTTGGTAATGTAATTTGAGTCAACCCATCAGTTTTCACTGGGTTGGAAAAATGCCTTTGGGTTCATCCTTGGGGAAACAAAAGTGACTAATGCGGAAATAGTATACTTAACCTTGCAGGTACACAGCCACCTTGGAAGTGGTGTTTGATATCATTTTGTCACAACATCTGGCCTTCTCTTCTGTGGGCAACGATTTAGAAAAGCCCTTGATTAAAGATTCAATGAACAGAAAGTACAGTTACCTTCCAATTCTATGTGTGTGGGTGTCAATATCTCTTGCCACATCATAGTTAACCACATTCTTAATCGACGGAATGTCTAAACCTCTGGCAGCTACATCAGTTGCCACAAGTGTTGCTACCTAAAATACATTTTTAACTTAAAAGCATGCCCATTATACCCTAAAAGCATGGCCAAATATTTCAGTTGACTGCAAACCTGATTTTTCTTAAATTTTGTTATGACAGTATTTCTGTCAAATTGATTCATATCACCATGAATGAGTGCAACATCGAATCCTTCATTTTTTAAGTTGATCGCAAGTTCCTCAGCATTAGCCTGCAACACAAAAAGTGATAAGGCTCTAGTGTGATAAAAATGTCATACAAGAAACAAATGCTTTGTAAGCTACTATGTCAGGTTAGAAAACATTACAAACCTTTTTGGTAACAAAAACAAGAAGACTGCCTTCACTTGTAAAAGGCACTATTCTGCTGGTAAGCCACTTCCATTTAAATGTTGGAGCTTTGAATACTTCCACAATCTAAAACATTTTATTTTTTTTAAATCAAACCTAATTTTTTTGTAACTTATACCTACCTGGGTAACATCGGTATTGGCTTCTCCTATGTCACCCTGTACAATTCGCACTGGATCAGTCAAAATATCTCGTGCAAGTCTTTCAATCCGTTTTCGAAAGGTAGCACTAAATAGTAGCGTCTGCCTGTCCGGGCGTACATGGTTGGCAATGGAGCGCACCTACAATAGGGATTAGGAATTTAATTTCCTTTTCACTATTTTTATCAACCATGTAATGGCTGAAAATATGTTCAACTTTAGATTATGGTTTAGCAGAGTTTATTTCACTTGGTTAAAGAAGTCACAGTGACACAACGGCACTAAAACAATCAAGTCAGAAATAGCTGCCCAAGGAGTCAAAATGCTAAATGTGCTGTTGCTACACTGTAAATACAAGATGCTCTCTGCCATGGACACACAAGAGATGAGTTTGGCCAAATATGGGGGAAACGCAACTGGGGAAAATGTTGGTGAGACCAGGTGAGGTGGCCATAAAAAGCTAATCAGTATCCAGTATTATACCTGATATTCAAAACCCATTTCAAACATTCGATCTGCCTCATCAAACACCAGATAAGTGACTCTCAGTAAGTTTGTATTTCCCTTTTTGACATGGTCAATAATTCTTCCTGGGGTTGCAGCAACAATCTGATAACAAGACATTAGTGAACAAGTTATTAACTTGGCCAAGGTCTAACTTGCTATTAGTAATATGAATATGACGTCACCTCACAGCCTTCAGCTAAAGCCTTTTGTTGTTCATACATATTTCCACCACCGAAGCAGCAAGCAGTATTAATGCCATATGCTTTACCAAATCTCCTACACTCCGCATGGATTTGTTGGCACAACTCCCTGGTTGGGGCAACAATCAAACCTGAAGACAACTGTTTTACACATGGTAAATGGGAGGTTAGAGATGGCTTACCGATTGGTCCATCTCCTTTCTTCAAATTTGGTTGATCCATGATGTGCACAAGTAATGGCCAAATAAAGGCAGCTGTTTTACCAGAACCAGTTTTAGCAATTCCAATTACATCTCTTCCTGCAAGGCCACATGGAATCCCCTGAGCCTGAATAGGTGTTGGTTGGGTATAGTCTTGTTTCCTAAACAATTTAAATAACTTGCACACCCTCGTTCTGTTTTTCACATTAAAAGTGGGCTTTATTTCCAGCCTACCTTATGATAGACAACAGCTTGTTATCAAATCCAAAATGACCAAAGCTGGAAACTGGTTTAGGAGGAAAAAATCCAGACACTTTGACACCTAGTTTTTGTCTCAGTTCAATAATTTGTGGAATAGTGAGCTGCTGGATTTCCTCATGCTCAACATAAAAGTTTTTTTCAAATGGTTTGTATTCGATTTCAGAGTGGTAGATGACAGGCAATGGGTCAATGAGACGTTTGTTAGTTGGGGCTACAGGTATTGGATTTCCATCCTCATCATATTCAACTTGATCTTCATCATCAAGGAACATTTTTCCTGCAATAAACATATCCTATAGTTTGTAAATTTTTTTCTTTAATCCAATGAATAAACTTCAAGCTTCAGTACCTGCATCGGGATTCTCCTCCATGTATTTGTAATAAAGTTCTTCTGAATCCAGGTCTTCCAGATCATCACGAACACCTCTGTCTTTTTCAACCTTAGCCTCTGCTTTGGTTGTTTGCTGTTTCACCTTGATGTTAAATACAAACTAGAAGGGTGGCTTTCCCCATATTGCCATTCCATGTACACTATCACTCAATTTGAAAATGCTTATATATTCACCATGTCATTTCACATTGGGTCCTACAGTTACTTCAGCTTTTTATAACATGATTGTTTCTGCAGGCAGAAACGCATGGGTCCCCACACATGCAAAGTTGTAAAATATCTAATTTTACATAAATTATACAATGAAATAACATAATTGATAATATGACTAACTTCCAACCAAAATGACATGTTATACAAACTGCCTAAATGACATCCAATTTAGACATTTTTTTATAATTGACCCATTTTAGGGGGCTAGTGGGGTAACTGCTGTGGCTATGAGGTAAAACACATAATTATTGCACCATAATGACATGTTATACAAACTGTCTGAATTTTATTGAATTCGGACATTGTTTAATAATTTGACCCATTCTAGGGGGCTAGTCGGTAACTGCTAGGGCTATGGGGTAAAACTCATCAAATATAACACCACAATGACATGTTATACAAACTATCTTAATTTCATCCAATTCGGACATTGTTTAACAATTTGACCCATTTTA
>QXVZ01004597.1:0-18660 GCA_008931825.1 Phallusia fumigata
CTTTGCTGCCTGTTTCTGTAAGTTGTGTAAGGCTAAGCTCGTGTTTGCCTAATTTTGTGAACATTTGAAGGTTTGCAATTAATATAGTACGTCTCTTTTGTGACCAAAACGTTTTGACAACCGGTGTTGTCATCATCAGTGCGTATGCAAGTTCCCTTGAGTCATTTCTTGAATTAAGCTACTTTTCCCAGTC
The DNA here is from genome assembly GCA_008931825.1 of Phallusia fumigata. Taxonomy (NCBI): domain Eukaryota; kingdom Metazoa; phylum Chordata; class Ascidiacea; order Phlebobranchia; family Ascidiidae; genus Phallusia; species Phallusia fumigata. The sequence continues at coordinate 194 of QXVZ01004597.1, forward strand.
TGTATTGTTTTCGTAAAAGCCACAGTGTTGGTAAAACGTGGCCATTTGGACAGTTTTGAACAGACTTATGTATGCCTGTCATAACATTACCGATCTATCGACGAATCTTTAGATGAAATTTTTAGATGCATAATTTTTATGTGCAGTTTGCACAGGTTCTTGTGTCGCATTTTACAGCCATTTTGCCTCCCATTTTTCAGCAAACATGACCAAAAACAGGCATTACCAGTTCAGAGTAGAGTGTCAAGTCAGCTAATGATCATGCAATGCACATGTCAAACATCCGGTCTGAGCTGTCAATCACAGAACGGGAGTGTCAGACGTTTTTTTCCTTATACTCGGAACGCGAAGGCGTTTTTGCCAGAACTAGTTCAATTAAATGGCGCCAATTGAAAGAGAAATGACGATTAACTGTAGTGCATATCTCGGTCACGTTATTTCAAACGTCCCGAGGACACGCCAAATTCTGACCCTAGCCAGGAAACGCTTCTCGGCCCAACCGGACTTACAAGTCACGATTTCGTGACTCTAGCTCGCTTGACCAAGTCCCACAGTTGCCTCTGATTGGCTAGTTGTGTCGTGACGCGCCGCCCATTGACAATTTTTTAGCGTTTTTTTTGTGTTGCTCCCAGTAGTTTCGCCTTTCAGCAGTCGACAGCAACGCGTGTTTTAAAGTCTCTGCTACAGATAGCTGCTGTGTGGCAAAGTCCTAGGCGGTAAACAAAGGAATATTAAACGCAGTTTGGATGAGCGTCGTCAACAGGGTCAACCAAGGCTTTAATCATCAAATCACCGGTGAGTACGCACGGCACGGCTCGGCAAAACGAATTTCATGCGCAAACATATTTTTCTGCTGTTTTTGCGTCGTGTCGACATCTGCGTGTTGAATATTTGATGCAGAAATCCGGTATAGGCCGACGGGTTCTGTTTTGTCGATGGGGTCGCGTCCTTTCGTTTTACATATCTGCGGTGTTTTGACGTGGCAGCCGCGGTTTCCGCGTTAAGCTGCGTAGTCGGCGTGGCTCTAAAGGAAATTGATTGCGTATTCACTTCGGAAATGCATGTGGTCTTGCATCACTCATATGTGTACTTAGAAATACACCCTCTATCCAACACCTCTGTTACAGCGAGTGTTGTGCAGCTTTCTCTAGCTGTATGTTTTAATACGCTACAAAGACTAGTTCCCATTTGAAGTTTATTTTCTGTGTGCATGTATGGCCTTAAACGCTAAGTTAATCCACTTTTTAACTGGCGATGCAGCACAACCCTTTCTAGTGGGTATATTCGACCCCATAGCCGCTTTGACTCTGTATTTTACACCACGAATTTCGCTAGCCCCAAAGTAGGGCCTATATTTTTTTGGAGAAAAATAGCAGTGACCATGACATTGCCAAAGTGCCATCAACTATGCGGACTATACAACGGCCCTTTAGTTCACAGGCTTTGCATTAGCTTTGACACGAAATTAGATTGTTAACTAGAAGCATTTGCAAGAAATTGCCAAGAGTATTTTTTAGTTCCCAGTGTTAGAGATTTGATTTTTATGACTTTTGATGTAATTATACGGCATGTGTGTGGTAAAGACACATACAGAAACGTGTTACGTCAGCATTTTATCATTGCGCATGCGCCAATTGCCCTCTCTGTCGCAAAATTGACCGGTTCCATCTGCGTTTCTACAGCTGTCGTAAAACTACCTTTGACTCATATATTTTCGGCCTTTCGTGTGCTGACCTCGACAGTAAAACAAACAGAAATCCATTTAACCTGTCGTGAGAAGGACCTGCTTTTCGAATTCACCCGATCGATTCAGCCGCCGTAAAACTTCGTGCTGACGTCATAATAGCGCGTCGTGTCGTCACAAATGCGACAATCGCTCTTGTCTCTTGTCTGGCATTTTTCTCAACCCAGACGCTGAAAAATGTGTGCGTAACATCATAAACGCTAAGTTCAGGCCAGCGTCCCCTGTATCATGACCTTTTATGCTGAACCTTGGCTAGTTTTTTGGTCTCTGTCATTTAAATAACTCCAAATTTGCACATGTGGGCTATTAGATGCATGCAATTTTTAAAGCACCGATTTTTGGACATTGCCTTGACACAGTATGTCTTAAAAGGTCGGGTATGTGTTTTTACAGTTACGTAACGTCTAGTCGCCTGATTCTTGTAGGCTTTGTTTAAAGAAATAACGACTTACTATTAGGCTTCCGGTTTTTGCAATAATTGTTTTGGGTCACCCCAAACTTGGGCATTAAAAACGGCAAACCAACATTGAGTTGCAGTAGAAAATTCGTGTTTGAAAACCTATAAAAGGCGTTGTTTGTTGAACAGATTAGTTTTAACTGTATATTTGAAATTATATTGAAATCATTTGAAATAACACTCATGGCAAAGTACCATAATTCGATAAACGTGTTTTATTTACGTTTTTTTCTATCAAATAATTATATATGGCTAAAGTTCACAGGAAATTACAAATAAAATATATTTGGGCGTTTTATTGTGCAGTCCTAATCAACTCGCTTATTTTCGGTTTTATAATCTTCTACCTCATTTATCTGTCTGGATCTCTCTCTAATGACGTGTGTGCTTTTGGAAATTGAAATTGTTTATGCAAATAAAACGTCACAAATTCCAACTTTGGCACATGCTAATGGAATGCAAAATTATGCTTGCTCATTTCAAGCAATAACGTTTGGCTTTTAAAAGCGATTTTTGGTGCTTGGTGCAAAGTTTCTATTCATAACATACTTAGAATAACTCCAAACGTGGGTATTTTAGTTCTTCTGTTTTTAGGCCTGTGTATTACTTTTTAGGAAGTATTACTAATTGTCCGTACTATATTGACAACGATGCACACTATATATAGACATCTTCCAAAGCGGAACACATTGGTTTGACTTTGTTTTTATTTTGGGTTTTAATTTTTCGGTCAAACTTCGGTTTGTTCCTTTTGGCCAAAAAAAGTCGTTTAAATTTATCCGAATTTGCAATCGTGATAGATTGGTATCTGAAAGTTGTATCGCTGTAATATTTTATTCAGTTGACCCATCGGTTCACCCACAGTCCCCAAAGACGTTTTAAAAACAACATTGTCTTTTTTGTTGTAATATGTTTCTGTAATGCTAAAGTGCTTGGCAAAGACGAAAAACAGTTTTGGAAGACGTACGTGCCTTGCCCTGTTGATTCAATTTCTCACTTCGAAAAAATGCCAAATCACTCCCGTAGTAGTCATAAGAGTGTGATCAACAGCGCTGACCGGGTTCCGCAAATATTGTGCCGATTTGAAGGTGTTTTTGCGCCCTGAGCTTACTGAATCCTACACACAGTAATTCAGTGTTCGACAGTGTTGTAAACAAGTTAAGTTCTGGTCTTTGAGTCTGGTGACTTCTTATTACGGCAAAACGACCCATGCTTAAAATTCCTGTGATTGTTTTGGATTTTATAGATTGTTTTTGGCAACATTAAGTCGAATTCACGAAGCCCAGTGTTTAACAGCAACTTCACGACGTTTACTAGTCTTGTGACTCGCTTGATGTGAGCTTGAGCTTAATCTCTCACCAGTGGTCGGTTTCTCCGAACTTTTAGCTTTGTCCCTATTTTAAAGTTACGCAATGGCACAAAATTATATTTGTAGGCCATATATTTGCANACTTCACGACGTTTACTAGTCTTGTGACTCGCTTGATGTGAGCTTGAGCTTAATCTCTCACCAGTGGTCGGTTTCTCCGAACTTTTAGCTTTGTCCCTATTTTAAAGTTACGCAATGGCACAAAATTATATTTGTAGGCCATATATTTGCAGTTTGAGTAAATTTCTACCAATCCAGGTTAGCAGTTGACGCACAAACGGGACTATGTCGCTGAGCTATATGGTTGGAGAGGATCAACATAGTAATCCCGTGCTCATAATTGATGTCAACACTGCGAAAAGTTAGCCCTTTGGCGAATAAAAAAGCGGCAAGGCGTGACTCATCCACTTTGTGCAGCTTCCACAGCTCGTCTTATTTTTTTCTCGAAAAACAAGTGCACGAGCAAGCTGCTGTGGTCAGAATCCCGTAATCCACTGCCTAACACAAGCAAGTCCTTTTGGTAACCCACTACGGCGAGGCTATTTATAGAAAACTCCGCCGAAAATGTGTGTAACAAACCTCTGAACCTCGCACATCCAATTGTGGCTGTGTTTATTGCCGTGTAAACCAAGGCCCTACTTTAAACCCAAGATGCATCACATTTGTCGCCTATTAATCGCCTAAACAACGCTACAAATTGGCCTTTGTGAGAAAAGAGCGTAATGATCTTTTCCTCAGGTGAACCCGGGTTCTTAAGAAACCTGTAGTTGACACGATTACCGAACGTGCGAGATCGCCTTAAAGGAGGCTTTACGGATAATACCTTGATGCCTCGTCTCTGCCGCGGAGACTTCATCACAGAGTTTTCGTTCATGCACGACCGACCAATCACGGCACGCCACCGTGGGCGTCACCCCCTCACACGCTTCACTGCGCATCGCACGTGATTGATTGTCATAAGAAAACATTCTAGTGCGGACGAGTCAGTGTATCGAACCGCAATGCCCTGTGCCCAATTTCCCCCCGTTTCACTGCGATTTGTCACCGAGGAGCGCAAAATAATACACACGCACCCGAAACCACCTGACGTGACGTCACACGCGACAAGAATTCGTTCGAAATCTCCCCTGCCGTCAGAAATAGTCGATTGCTAGTTCCTTGTACCTGCCTAATGTCGCTTAGTTTCACGACTATGAACCATTTTCCGGTACACAACCCGAGCTGTTCGACTCGTGACGTCACCGCCCGATCGCGTGACGTCGCGCCGTCACGTGACATCCGACGCGTTACTGGAGAATGTTGTTTTGCAAGCGGCGCTGCTATTGGGAGTAACATGGGTGTTTGCTCAGGCTCTGAAGACAAATATTGACCAAACTCGGGTAGCAGATCACGTGATAGTACCGTAAATAGCCGTTTTACCGGGAATTGTGAGTTCATTCTGTTGGTTTATGAGTGAACTTTATACTAACTCCTTAGTGTTTGTGTGCTAAAGCCCTTGAGGAGATTCGGCTTTTTTGCACACTTGCTTATTGTCTTAACCGCGAAAAACGCTTTGTGCACAATTAAGGTTTAAAACAAATATAGCAGTGACGGCCACATCATCAAAAAACTTTAATTAAAAAATGGATATCGCCGTGAAGCAATGCTATACTTTGATCTAGTTTGTTTAGGCTCCTACACCGTTCCACCAAAAATTGTTAACATGAACCGGAATCAATACAGCAGACTAGAAATAAACAGTTATCAGCTGTTATCAGGTATCTATAACCGCAAGGAACAACTATTGGCCGACTTTCTGGCTTAAGCACAGCTTCACCATTACAAAACACTGCAGAAATGCTTAACGATGCATCCCACTTTGGTTACTGGCAGCAAACGGTCCATGCCAAAACGTTTTGGCTTTGTTTCTTGTTCACATGTGACGGCTGAACCCTGTTGTTCTGGTGCTGAGGCTTACAANACGATGCATCCCACTTTGGTTACTGGCAGCAAACGGTCCATGCCAAAACGTTTTGGCTTTGTTTCTTGTTCACATGTGACGGCTGAACCCTGATGTTCTGGTGCTGAGGCTTACAATCGTTTACTGGTGGCCCAAGGTCGCTTTTCTTTGATGCCCGCAAACTTATTTGAAGTAGTGCAAAGGCTAGTGTGCGCCACAAACTCAAACACTGGTCTCGCAGCGCAGAAGTGTTGGTAAATAGTCCTGTGACCAAACACGCTACGTCAATATTTGCCACGTCAGAGGTCAACGCGTAATCTCGCACCCAAGTGAAAAAATCCTACCTCGAACAATGGGCATCCCCATCGTCAACTACACCCAATAAGAGTTTGATGTGTAACGTGTCACCTACTGTCAAAGGCTTTTGGCTAAAAGCCGACATTTTACCTCATCTCAAATGACTGTAAGATAACCCCGTCGCCCAGTACAATGTGAAGCGCTGTACGTTTGTAGCTTTCGATCGACATGCCATTGTTAGTTGTTTGGTTCTACGTTATCTTGCTTTTGCTGCATCTCTCGCATTTATCTACCCTCATCTGTTACATTTTCATTGATATTTGGGTATGTCGTGGGTTTTTGAAAAAGGTTCCTGGTGTGACAGGGTTTTGGGGTCAGGGTTAAATAAACTGGGTTTTGGTCCAGTAACTTGGTTGGCAGAATGAGGTAATTCCAATGAATCTTGGAGGTTGTTCTTTGAAATTTCTACACAAAAATGTTTGACGTTGGAACATACGATGCATATCCAAAACCGCATCTATTCGAACACAGACTAGACACAAACAAATTCTGTCTGTTTCTAGCGAGCAAAACGGGCGTCTCTCATCAAGCGAAACCATCTGAATAGGCAATATCCGTTTTGTCCGACAAAAATTTTCAGAGGAAAGTGGGTGTAAGAATTGTCTCGAAATTTGAAATAGCACACCGACCGCTCAAATTTCAATTTGTGGTGCTCTAACCGTACACATGCTCTGTGTATAAAGTAAAATGCTTACAGAACACACATGATATATTGAGCAGTTCTAAGAATACATCTGAAAATATTTGTGTTGTGTTGTGCGATTTTGTACGTTTCTGTTCGGCAGCACGTTTCTCCCGGGTCGTCTGCTACGTCATTATGACGTCAGAGTGATGAATTGTTGTCCCTCTGGTCACTTTTCGGTTTCACTAATTTGCGTGCACAAATAGGAATGCTCTGAGAATATAAGGCTATATGCAGACACATGTGACTAATATATACAGACGGAAGCTATGCACGCGTTTGTTCCGTTTTATTTCTGTTGCTGGGCGCATTGCAAAAATACCGGCCCTTAAATTCTGATCAAATTATGCCAAAATAGTCTAGACACATTCTATGTATGACGCAACAATATGGAAAATGTTTACCAGGTCACATAAACACGTGATCTGCTTTTTGCGTAAGAGTCCGATTTATTTCCAATGGCGGTTGGCCTGGTGTCACATTTAACCCACATTTGGATATGTTTTATATTTGTCCTCTATACTGGTTCGTGAGCAACCTTTGCTCACTCACCCATGATGAAGCTTTCTAGCTCAAACGCGTTTCAAGTCCAAAGTGATCTGTAATGGCTATTTTGTGTTGAAAATTAAATGTGATTTTCGTGTACTTTGCTGAACACGCAATATTGTCAAAGCCGACTGAGCAAAGCTCGCTTAGAAGTCCACTTTAGGCGTTGTGAATCTTTTTTGATATCTTCAGTTAAATGTGAAATTGGTTTTTCAGTTCAAGTTTTGCCAGGTCCAAATTGAAATCCTGCGAATTTGGGGCTAGTTTACTTATTTTTTGTACGTCACTGCATTACCGAGAAACGGATTGAAATTCCAAACTCGCTCAAAAACTCGTAAATTCGCAATCACCTTAAATTAGCACGCTGCGTCATACTCAGGTCTCACCGCAGGCGGAGGTTTTGTGTGCCCAAACTCCACCCCGCTCTGCAGTCATCGATGGAGAAAAGGCTTGGCCCTATAGGTAATAGTATGACGCGCAGTTTGATATTCGATTTCCGCTGACATATTCACCACTGACGGCTTGTAATTAATGCAATTTCGTTTTGCGTCGTCATTTGTTATGAAAGTAACTTGATTGTACAATTGTTGTATAAGAAGTTTTTGCTTGCGTAACTTTGCATTCGCGCAATGGTCCAAAACTTGCTTAATAACACCTTGCATAAACTGCGAAAAAGATTTCACCTTTCGTAATAAGTAGTTATGCTAAACGAGGTAACCTTTTATGCAAGTCCTCGAAACGGGTCGAAAAAAATCGTGCTTCCAGAACACGATGACGTCACGTACTGCCTGTGACGTCACGCTNACAAACAAATTCTGTCTGTTTCTAGCGAGCAAAACGGGCGTCTCTCATCAAGCGAAACCATCTGAATAGGCAATATCCGTTTTGTCCGACAAAAATTTTTTGAGGAAAGTGGGTGTCGGAATTGTCTCGAAATTTGAAATAGCACACCGACCGCTCAAATTTCAATTTGTGGTGCTCTAACCGTACACATGCTCTGTGTATAAAGTAAAATGCTTACAGAACACACATGATATATTGAGCAGTTCTAAGAATACATCTGAAAATATTTGTGTTGTGTTGTGCGATTTTGTACGTTTCTGTTCGGCAGCACGTTTCTCCCGCGTCGTCTGCTACGTCATTATGACGTCAGAGTGATGAATTGTTTTCTCTCTGGTCAATTTTCGGTTTCACTAATTTGCGTGCACAAATAGGAATGCTCTGAGAAAATATGGCTAAATGCAGAAACATATGACTGATATAGACGTAAGCTATGCACGTGTGCGTTTTATTTCTGTTGCTGGGCGTTGCAAAAATACTGGCTCTTAAATTCCGAACAAATTATGCCAAAATAGTCTAGACACATTCTATATATGACGCAACGATGTGGAAAATGTTTACCAGGTCACATAAACACGTGATCTGCTTTTTGCGTAGGAGTCCGATTTATTTCCAATGGCGGTTTGCCTGGTGTCACATTTAACCCACATTTGGATACGTTTTATATTTGTCCTCTATACTGGTTCATAAGCAACCTTTGCGCACTCACCTATGATGAAGCTTTCTAGCTCAAACGCGTTTCAAGTCCAAAGTGATCTGTAATGGCTATTTTTTTGTTGAAAATTAAATGTGATTTTCGTGTACTTCGCTGAACACGCATTAATGCCACAGCCGACTGAACAAAACTCGCTTAGAAGTCCATTTTAGGCGTTGTGAATCTTTTAATTTTTTCAGTTAAATGTGGAATTGGTTTTTCAATTCAAGTTTTACCTGGTCCAAATTGAAATCCTGCGAATTTGGGGCTAGTTTACTTATTTTTGTACGTTACTGCATTACCGAGAAACGGATTGAAATTCCACTCGCTGAAAAACTCGTAAATTCGCAATCACCTTAAATTAGCACGCTGCGTCATACTCAGGTCTCACCGCAGGCGAAGGTTTTGTGTGCCCAAACTCCACCCCGCTCTGCAGTCATCGATGGAGAAAAGGCATAGCCCTATAGGTAATAATATGACGCGTAGTTTGAAATTCGATTTCCGCTTACATATTCACCACTGACGGCTTGTAATTAATGCAATTTCGTTTTGCATCGTCATTTGTTATGAAAGTAACTTGATTGTACAATTGTTGTATAAGAAGTTTTTGCTTGCGTAACTTTGCCTTCGCGCAATGGTCGAAAACTTGCTAAGTAACACCTTGCATGAACTGGGAAAAAGATTTCACCTTTCGTAATAAGTAGTTATGCTAAAACGAGGTAACCTTTTATGCAAGTCCTCGAAACGGGTCGAAAAAAATAGTGCTTCCAGAACACCATGACGTCACGTACTGCCTGTGACGTCACGCTACCGGCTGTAAGACGAAAGGGATGTGGGAATATCTGTTCCTTCCTGGATATTTCCCTTTCACTAGTTAAGTCTCGGCAAAAATTCCGCCCATTATGACTAACTATATACAAGGACGTTGTTCTTTTCTCCATATCGGTGTAGCAACGAACAAGTGCGTGGCGTAGGCGTTATGTGTGTCGTTCATTGTGTGTATTAGTTGTTCGGTTTTAAAAGACCGACCCGTTTCGCCCGCAGAGACAGTGAATCACATTCGCGCAAAATTTCGCGTCAACTTTAATGATCACGTTCGCAACTGCGCTTCAACTGGAAATAGACTAAAACATTTTTTTCGCGATTTTTGACGGAAACTTTATCAAAAACATAACTGCCAGAGAACCTGTATACAGTGAACACATTGTATTACAAACGTTTGAAAAATTATGTCATGATGATGACAACAGCGTTATCGAAAATGTTTGCAGTACAATGTATTCACTTTGTACAAGTTCTCTGGCAGTTATGTTTTTAATTAGTCTACTCTTCAAGTCCGTATCTTGTGTTTCTAAGTTTTGACAAAAAAGTTTTGTAAGTTTTTACGTGGAGCTGTATAAGGTGAGCTTCCCTTTTTGTGAAAATGGTATTAAGTTTAAAGTTAAGGCGTAACTCTCAGGTTAACGTAATTGGTGGGCCCCTCCCACTTTGGGCCGCCGTGATTTAATCGCCTACGCACAAAAAAATAAACAGTTGTTAAAGTTATAATCTCAATGATTTATCAACCTTTTCTACGACATACGAAACTTTTTCGTGCAACGAAAGTTCGTTTTTTTCTGGAAACTGACCTAAGGAGACTGCCAAGCCTTGGGCGGGATCACATTAGATTGAAAAGCGCTGAAACCTCGCAGAAAGAGGATCTTACCGCATAAAAATCGCCTGAACGGGCTCAGCGATTTTCCTGTCCTCGCGTTTGACCAGCAGGCGTGGTGTGTGTGCGCGCATGTCGACGCGTGCTCACGCGTGTTTCGACGCGCGCCCTTTTTTCCCTCACCGGACGTTGTCATTGAAAGAGCTGAGCACTGGGCTTCGCTGCTGGATATAAGGCAATGCTGAGCCGAGCAGGCTGGGTTCTCCTTGCCAGAGCCTTGTCTGCGCCAACCAGGGCTTTGTTCTTTCATTGAAGGGCGTTGGCATGCTGAGATGGACAAGAATCCAATGAAATTAGGTTAGGCATGGGGAATTGCATTACTGCAGGATTGTACTGGCGTTGACGAATTTGCTAGGCAAGGCGATGACGCTGGATAATGCATTACAGCACATCAGTTGGCCTTTCGGGGCGAATTTTAATTCCGGTTCAAGACAGAATATGCAGAATGCCAGTTGAAGGCTTTAAATTTTTCCAGTACCAGACAAAGTTTATGAAATCTTGAGCTAGCTTCAGAAAATGTGTTGCATTTTACTGTCAATGTGGAATTTTATCGATAACGGATATATATGTCGTTTTACTACAGGCCTTGCGTAAGTTAGAAAAATTAGCCTTACCGACACCAAATGCTGTGTCAAACTGGATTGTACAACGCAAAATTGCTTTGTGAAGTCAGCCGGTCGTTTTACACCGCGTAACTCGCCGAAAATGAAGCTGAAAAACATGTATGCTTGCCTTAACCGAAGAAGTACCACTGGTACGTAAAAGGGCGGAAGCTCTTACTCCTGAACTGGTGTATTAACTACACACACCTGATTGAACTACTTACTGTATAGGGCGGCTGGTTTAGACTATTTTAGGACATGTTTTGCGTGTTGAAAGATTGTGTGGTGGATGTGTGTTTTTTTTGTCAGTATTTGTCAGCAGTCGTGCAAAGTTTTAATGTGGTCTTGTTTTGTTTTACAGAGGCACCGTTTGAGCCCAGCGACAAAAAATCTTATCAACAAACCACCAAGTTACAAAAGCCCGGCAAAAAGGCTGCATTTCGGTAAGTCACAGATTTCAAAACAGTACAAATTAGCTACACTAGTGGTAAGAAATATTTCTAATTGCGCAACTATGCTTTTAGACCGAAGTGGCAAGCTCTTTCCAAGCCTAAAACAGCGTCGAAGAACGACAACGACGATAGCACCCCTGGATCGGAAACGCACTCTCCGCCGGCTAACGCGCCCACGATCCCCGCGCAAATCGACACGCGTACCCGATCGCAATCAGCCCGCCTACCCCTTCCAACAAGTGTTCAGACCACTGGTGGATCTGCGCCTACCTCACCTTCCGCTATCTTGGATCGTCGTTCTCCGCCAGGTAGATTGACAAAGCAAGCTCTAATTCTTTACATACAGTTTCTTATTTTGTATTTGGGCGTGAAATTTTACCGTTTTCGTTGTTTTGTTAGGTGAACTGCCGTCGCCAATAAAGCCGTTGGACAACATGGCGAACCCCTTTGGCTCGCTGCCAGAAGTCAGAACGGATGAAAACTGTAATAAAGAATGGAAACATACATTCGAAAACTCGCAGGTTCGTGGCCAGACCAAATACACACAATATTCAATTTTACTTAAAACTCGACGGTCAACACATAGACAATAATTGAAACAAATAGTCTAAAGTATTTCTTACTCAAATTGGTATGTGCATCTACAGGACAGCCCACCGTTCGTCGCATCCTTCCCACGGTACGACCCAGTCGCTCCGGATCCCGTATCACGCGATGACGTCTTTTCTCGAACTTCACCGACGTGGTCAAACGGCCCAGGTTAGTTACATTTCCTAATGAGAAAATTACACGAACAGTAACGATCCCCAAAAGACCGCCATTAGCTTAGGATTTAAATGGATTTAAAATTGGACGACACGGAATTTTTGTGCGACGCCTAAGCAAAATTAAAACGACGCACCATGGCTATGGATTATTGTCGAAAGAACACCAAGATATACCAAGATTTTTTTAAATTGTTGTATATCCCGTGTAACTTTTGTATAGTGTTTAACTTGGAACTTTCAGAGATCTGAAACCCTGTGTATTTTTACAGCTGACAGCTCATGGGATAAACGGTTTCCCACTAGTGTTGGCGAATCGGATGACGGAACGGTCAAACTGTTAAAAGCCCTCAAGCTGAGCTCTCTTCAGCAACAAGCAATGAAGGACTCACAATCACCAACGGGGCAACAATTCGCCGGTAACGAATTCGAGGACATAAAAAACCTGATGATGAAACAATACGGCTTCGTCGGACTACAAGGCGCCGTGACGTTTGCGCCACGTACGGAGTCAGGCGCCACAATGGATAGTTTGTCATCATTGTCCTCATCCACATCAAGCCTCGTCACGGCGTCTGCGGAACGCGCCACGGGGTCCGTTGACCCCCTACGGACGGTCTGTGACGAACAGAGGTCTACGGCCACCACATGGACCACCGACTTTAAAACTGACTCCCGCGCGCCATCTAGTGCCGCTATTCCCCGTCGAGCGTTTTCAACCTCCACAAAGGAAGTAAAATGGAGTGAAATACCTCCTTTAATCCCTCCACGGGAGCCGGTACGTCATCCCCGGAGCTCCCCTCCTCAGCGTCACTCGTCCACGCCATCACCGACATCTACGTCACCGGTAACCATGGGAACAAAGACCCCATCTCCCGTACCCCCGGCGTCACGTCCAAAGTACCAGACACAGTCGTCAACCACCACAGTGTTTTCGGCACTTCCTCCGAGCATGACGAGTTCGAATCCCGTCATCCTGCCTATTATGAAGGACGGAAAGCAAGAAAGCCACACTCATTATTATCTCCTGCCTGAGAATAAGGTGAGATTAGGTTTTACGTACATTAGTGTTACACCGTGATTGTCGAAACGCTTTTAATTAGGATACTCATCAACCTTGTCGGAAAAATCCTGCAGTTCATTAAAGATTACAACGTGAATTATAAAAATCCAACTCCGCTAAAACTGCTAAAAATTTAAGCCCAAAAAGGTTTATTTTACGGTCTTATAATTTCCCCGCTTTTTTTCCGCAGTCTGCCGCTTCTAAAATCCAACGCAGCCAAGAGAAGTACGAACCGGCAAACGGCATCGCCCGCCCAACACCCTCAGCACGGGTGGCGCCCTTCAATCGCTCGACTGGCCCGCCCCCACCACGCCCACCTCCACCCACCAGCACTACCTTCACACCGTTCACAGCATCTTTAGGTGAGCATACGCATTCGTTGTTTTTGCGCTCAAAATACGCTATTATCTGAGGTTTTTGGTGCATTGCTTTTGTAAATATATGGCCAATTACAAAAACCCGAAGGTTACCTCTCTGGTACCACAACTGTTTACCTGTCAGATAGCTTGTGTACAGTGAATACATTTTAATGCAAACGTTTTAACCATGGCTGTTGTCATTAAGTTTTAAGAATTACTGTTGTCAAGTTTGCATTGCAATGTAACCACAATATACAAGCTCTCTGACTATTATGTTTTCAAAAAGGTTACTCCTTTAGTCCGGTTCCAAACGTTGCATCGTTTTAATGCTTTTTTACCTCTTTTAGCGCCTGAACGTTCGTCACCCAACCACCTTTCACCTTTATCGACGGCAAACCCAGCTTCAACCTACCCACCACGCCGTAACCCTGTCTCCCAAAGCACCAACTCTTCCTTCCACGCCAGATCCACCCCGAGATATTCGGAGATGGGACGCGGGGAAAAAGTGGTCGCAGTCCAGGAGGAAGTCTTCGGCGTCACCGATGAGGAATGTCGGTCGGCGCTTCGACTTAATGAGTGGGATGTCCCGAAGACCATAAACTACCTAAAGGTGTGTTTTTGACCTAAGCCTCACTTGGTGTAGAAGAGTTTGTTGAACAATGGATTTTACGTGATTTAAAGTTTACTTTTTATCTGTTCACAACTTTGTCATTTTTGCAAACATCTAAAACTTGTCTTTATTCTTCAGGTCGAACAGTTGTTCCGCATAGGCGTTGCACCACGTGACGTGTGCCAGCACATCCTCCAATCAGCGTCGTGGAATCTGCAAACTGCGTCACGTGTCCTCCTGGAGCAGCACTGCCGCAGGTAGTGCCCTGCTCGTGTGACCTTTAACCTCGCGGGTGCTAACCTTATCATTCTGTCGGCCGCAATGGCAAAAGTTATTGATTCAGCTCGGTCATATGCGATTCAAATAGTACAAAGCAGAGTGTCTGGACTTGGGGCGCGCGCCGGCGCCCGAGTCCAAGCGGAACCTTAGTACCTCAACTACTGTGAAGTGTTGCGTGCTTCGCCGATGGCCGGGCGACAGGGCCGATCGGCGTCGTTCATACCAAGCCACTGTTCCGCGACGTTGTCTTATTGTTCCTCCACATCCTCACAATCTTCGCAAAAGCTTCCTGTTCCGCAAGCCTACACCCCCGACTCTGGTTTAGAACAAAAAAAAACGGCATTCACTGCCAAGAAGACTCTGCCCCTGATGATTAAAAACAAACTTTCATTGCCACGTGACCGTTCCGGTTCACTGCTCAACCCTCCTGTTTTTTTCCATTGCGGTTTTTAAGTTATTGCAAAAAGTCTTTGTTTTCATTCCTTTGCGTGTTGACCACCTCAACGCATTTAGCCAGCCTCTCTCCTCGGCGAGCGGGTTTTGTTAGTCGTTTACCTATCTTAAATTGTCTTTTGTGTCGCCCACTTCCTTTTTGCAGTATTGCCACATCGTTATTATTATTTTCCTTGTAATATTTCTGTTGGAAGTATGATCTATATTTTTTCCTTTTTTCTTCGTTGCGCATTCACAAAATGCCCTTTTTATCAGTTTGCCAAAATGGCGGCAAAATACAAACTTAAACTTTCTATTTGGTGCTTGTATGTTCTGTACGGGAGACAAACTGGATAGGAGCTGTTTTGAAGTTTCGTATATCTTTATTAGACAAATCAGCAGGTGTATGCCTACCTTTTTGGTGGATTACCTAAATACTCATTTTGAGATGTCGCAATTCGAATACAAAATACCCCATTTGGATTAAATTCTTTTACCTTAGCTGTTTTAAATGTTGTGAGCAGACTTCTGTATGTCCAAACACCGTAATTGCTTGACCAAGTCACCCCTTTTTTTGAAAGGCAAGTTTCCGTATTAAGGATCTGCTCAGACTATAAATCGCTTTTAGATGTCTCAAAAGATATTTCTACGACACCTACTTGACATCATCAGGTTTTTATTGAAATAGAACCCGAGTGTACCTTTTAATGGAAAAAGATAAATTACTGGTTTTCCTTAACGAAGCCGCATGATGTGTTTGTAATTTAATTTATGGTTCTTGCGCCATTTTGTGTTGAGCAAATCTAGAAGTCACGTTTTTTTCTGCGAAAACTTTTTTGTCGTACCTGTCTATGATTAGCAGTGGTTTTAAACTATTTTCGCGCTTATAAAACAATTCAATATCAGGACCTCAAGAATAAAACATGGTATATTAGCTCCCGTTACATTGATTACAGCAAAAAATGATGGTCCACTGAATAGGTTTTTTGACTGCATTTATTCCCCAATTGTTTATTAGGTGGACTGTGCAATATTGATTCTATTAGAACGGAGGTAACATTGTCCTGAAAGTCATGATTGGCACATCATGGCAAAAGCAACAAATTATGGTCATTCAGATTGTTAATGAACAAGTATTGGTTTCAAAAGGAACTTTTGTTGTCGTTTGAACAGTAAACGTTAACGTTTGTGTCATCAGTTGTATCATCCAAAATATCCTGGTATGTTTTATTTAAACTTCGTCGGCCGTGATAACTCACCTTGTGTCACTTTTGAACTTTTAAAACACAATTTGGTGCGTAGGTTTCTTGCAAAGGTCGCAAAGTTTCCACTGATGCTTTTTTGAACTAAACAGATTGGCTCTTTGTCGCCCACTTCCGATCACTTCACAAGGCTGAATCTAGTAGTTTATATGAAAGAATGAAGGCCAACTTGTCCGCATAGTTTTCCACACGGTGTTGGGAATTGCTTTGAGACGTTTCAACGCAAAGCTTGAAAAAACAACTCAAATTAAAAAATATCTTTTAACAAAATCCGTGTAATTTTTAATTCGTTTTCCACATTTTTTGTACATGACGCCCCAGTCAGCCCTCATTGTAAGCACTTATTGGTTATATGCGACAAAACTGTCATAGTCCGAATTGTCAACTCTGAAAACCATTCAAGATTATTTGTGTGATGATCAGATCATAGGCAAAACGTAAAAAATTGCAATTGCAAAAAGTACTTAAAAACTAAAACATCTTTGACGGCAGATGGCGCACGCAAGCCAGCAGTGCTTTTAATGGTTCACATGGAACGAAACGAAGTACGGTATTGCTTGTCAGACGTCATTCGCTTGGGATACCCCCGCAACGTTTCTATTAAAATTTGTTGCTCATTTACATAATTTAAGGTCACACTTACATAAATTTCTTGGTCACATGCGGCGAGTGCATATTCAGTGGTCGCGTTTTCCAGATCAAATTTTTAGCATTTTTAGTCACGATTGTTTCAGAAAAACTTAAATATCTTGAAAAACACGATTTAAAATCTCACTGTCTTATTCACCTTTAGTTCAAGATTCAAAGAAAATCGGTCAAATTTGGTCCTCAGGTAGGGTTGCCCCACTGTTAAGCTAAATGAAGGACATAAAAACGTTACTGATACTTTATGCCTCGAAAACACACCTCCAATTGTTATTTCGATCTAATAATGACACGAAATATTGGCAATACTAAGTTGTCCAACATAGATTTCTTTCATAACAAATATAACGGCTCAAATTTGTGAAAGGCCTCATNCGAGTGCATATTCAGTGGTCGAGTTTTCCAGATCAAATTTTTAGCCTTTTTAGTCACGATTGTTTTAGAAAAACTCAAATATCTTGAAAGAAACGATTTAAAATCTCACAGTCTTTTTCACCTTTAGTTCAAGATTAAAAGAAAATCAGTCAAATTTGGTCCTCAGGTAGGGTTGCCCCACTGTTAAGCTAAAATGAAGGACATAAAAACGTTACTGATACTTTATGTCTCGAAAACACACCTCCAATTGGTATTTTGATCTAATAATGACACGAAATATTGGCAATACTAAGTTGTCCAACATAGATTTCTTTCATAACAAATATAACGGCTCAAATTTGTGAAAGGCCTCATCACTGAAAGGACAAATAGTGTCATTTCAAATCCCAATAAAGGACAAGGACAAATAGAGTGAAATAAAGGACTATCTTTTGAAAAAAACGGTCGACTACCCTATCCCCAAGCCAATCAGGCAGCATTACGTCAGACTCAACAAGCTTTTTACGTAGGATCGTCGATGTCTTAATAAAAAATTAATTGCAAACGAAGGCGTCTAAACAAATCGAATTTTTAGCAAATAACAGGGAGCATACCACGCCAAGCCGTACAAGGACTACGCCTCCACTCTAGACACGAGTCGCAATATGACGTCACTGCCTGTTGTCGGTTACGTCACAATGGCGATGCCGTGTGTTGAGTTGTTGTTTATCCAGTGAACTATAGAGCAGCGTGAGATCGGTTGGATAAGGAAGTGCAGAAAGCAAGTGCTGGCAAAACGTGTTTAAAGCTTAGGGTCGCCAACAGTTGCTTCAGGAACAGTTTAGTCAACGTGCAAGTAATAGAACACAAGGTTTAAGGCTAGCAACTTGAACTATAGCAGTTCTTTAGCTATAAATGTAGTTTTTATTTGAATAATCCAAACGTTTATAAGTGTATTGAACGAATGGCGGTGTAGAAACGAAATCTGCTACTTAGATTTGGAATATATGTGCCATGATATGACTGACGTCGCCTACATAAACTTGTGTTATGATGTACAAGGCCAACGTTTTCTGAAGCAACATGACGTTGTTTGAAACGAAAATACGTTACGCACTTCCGGTTTTTGATGGCCGAACTTACAAATTAGTGTTAACATGCAGTGAGTGATTGTACCGCTACTGTTCATACAGCATTGATATTGATAGCCCGAAAGTTCGCTCAACGGTGAATCATTTCACGCATAGTATTCTTTAGAATTTTAAACGTGCAAGCCATAACGGACTTGGTAGCCTGTGAGCCTGTT
>QXVZ01004597.1:19851-39852 GCA_008931825.1 Phallusia fumigata
TCTTTAGCTATAAATGTAGTTTTTATTTGAATAATCCAAACGTTTATAAGTGTATTGAACGAATGGCGGTGTAGAAACGAAATCTGCTACTTAGATTTGGAATATATGTGCCATGATATGACTGACGTCGCCTACATAAACTTGTGTTATGATGCACAAGGCCAACGTTTTCTGAAGCAACATGACGTTGTTTGAAACGAAAATACGTTACGCACTTCCGGTTTTTGATGGCCGAACTTACAAATTAGTGTTAACATGCAGTGAGTGATTGTAAAGCTACTGTTCATACAGCATTGATATTGATAGCCCGAAAGTTCGCTCAACGGTGAATCATTTCACGCATAGTATTCTTTAGAATTTTAAACGTGCAAGCCATAACGGACTTGGTAGCCTGTGAGCCTGTTGAGAGGTTACAAATGATCACGAAAATGGATAAAGAATCGCTGTGGTGAAGATACAAAATCTGATAGTTTTGTTGTTCACAAGTGTTCTACAATTGAAGTAGAACAGCATTGAAATAAGGCTAGTTAACCAATCTTTAGAAACAATGTGTTGTAAGGAAATTGGGCGTTAACGAATAAATGTAGTCAAACGTTCCTTCCTTGTAATGAACTGTCAAGTCATTTTTTATTTCCTTCTGGCCAAAGGTCATTGAAGCGGAACGAGTAGCAGGAAGTTATTGGACGAAGCGACAATGCTGCGGCGATTCCATTTTACTCTCATTAGGCTACAGTAGCAAGGTCTGGGAAAATTGATTGACGAGCCTGGCGCTTTCGACACTTGTAAACACAAGTGAACTGCTGCTGCACGCATTCAAAGTAGTGACGTAGCTTCCGCCGTTGCGTCATAGCGCGACGCGTATTGGCGTCGGAAATAATGACTGTTCGCAATGTTGGTGTAATGTGAGGAGCTGTCAGTTACATGGGTGGCGATTGGGCATTTTAGTGTGGGCTGCTTCGTTATGTAGCTAAATCAGATCTTCAAAGGTTTATTGCAGGGAAGACAGGAATGCTAAAGGCAGGTATGGACGATGGTTGACACATACAATCTGCTACACTGCCGTGAGTAGGCTCAAAACAGTGTAACTTATGTTTCGACCAACGAAAGTGATTCTATAAGTCACGTAGTAAAAAGTGGTGATGCACAGGCTAGTTTAAAGTTTGTACCTTAAAAATGTAAGTAACCTCGGTTTTGTGATTAGTGTAGGATGTTAAGCAGATGTTGTTTACAACAGATAGTGAATTGCGAGGTAAATCAAGTTTTTCAAAAAGATTGTGCTGTAAAATAGAATTTAAGGCCGAAAGTTACAAAGTTATGTAGTTTGGCCATCGTTTGAAAAAGAACTAAGTGTCGTAATTTCGTGGCTTGTTACATTTGTATACCGGTAACTAAAGTAAAAACATAACTGCCAAAGAGCTTTGTATGATACTTTGTAATGCAACCGTTTTTAAATCTCTGTTGTCATCATCAGTGCATCGCTATGTGCAAGCTCTCTGGCAGTTATGTTTTTAATAAGGCTACAAGTCGTAGTCTTGTGTTCGTAAGTGCTAAGTTTTTTAACATTTCTGTTGTATTTCAATTAGGTAGTGGTAGTTTTAAGGGTATGGGTAATTCGTGTTCTGGACGTCGCGAAGTGCGTCTTGTATTGATCGGTCTCGACCTTGCTGGGAAGACGTCAGTGCTGAATAAGCTCAAACATGGCGAAGCCGGTTCAACGACACCCACTGTAGGGTTCAACTTTGAGACTGTGGTATTTAAAAACATGGACTTCAACATTTGGGACACCGGTGGTCAAGACAAGATACGAGATCTTTGGAAGCACTACTATGAACAAGTTGACGGTATTTTGTTCGTAATCGACTCGACAGATGAACCTAGGATTGATGAAGCAAGGGTTGCTCTCCACAAAGCCCTTCATGACATCAACTTGCAGAGTGCTTTTGTGTGTATCCTAGCCAACAAACGGGACTTAGAGCAATGTATGAGCATGGACAGTATTCGCTCAAGTTTGCAGCTTAGCAACTTACCTGAGACCCGAAAGTGGGCATTGCTGGAAGTAAGTGCCTTAAAGGGCACAGGCCTCGATGAAGTTCTTATGTGGACCGCCAAGCAAAAGAAGTAAACTTTTTGAGGAACTAGGACTTTAGCATCTATTTATAAACCTTCGGCAGTCGACTGAACCAGAGCACACAGCAACTTGCACTAGCGAACTGCCATGTTTAGGCTACAGGGCTATATAAAGTGCGTTCACAAAGTTTGAAGCTAACGTAGTATATTATGATTTATTCGTTGCGCGAAACGTTGTGTTTATTACAACAAGTTTTTACTAAATCGACGAAGTAAGTTTCTAATGAGGGTTTTTGCCTTAAGCGCATGATTTCTAAACAGTTCAACTTTTAACCCCAGGGTATAGAATGCACTAACAGTTTGGACTTTTTGATGCAGTTTATAACGTTTTTACGGGGGCTGACATTACACCAGGCTTGTCACATCATGTATGACTTCTTGTTGTGGGTGGATATATTCTAAGTCTTACAAGTCGTCTTGTTTTTTGCCCACGAACATATGTTACATACTGATTAAGACTTGTGTACCGTGTTTGTACTGCCGGGAACTAGTAAGTCAATATTCTACATCATGACAAACTGCTTACCTGAAATGTACTGATTTTGTTAGCTTTATGAACAAATTAATAGTGAACTGTGGCCTTTTCCATGCAAAACTCAACCAGATATATACTTCACTATCATCGTTATTGCCAGGTAGTATTCATGTGAACTTCACACGTAAAAATGTCGTCCCAAAAATGACTAACACACATGTTGTACATTTTCATGTTGCTTTGTGCTTGATACATTCGTGGATTGTTTGTCCCAACGGGATTTCGCTTTATCAATGTTTACGTTTTATAGAATTGTTCAATTTTAGTTAATGTTTTCTACAGTAGGAATGTACCAATGCAATTTCAAGCACCCATGTTTATATTTGTCATAAAAAATGTTCTAAAAATTCAATAAGTCGCTAGATATTTGTGGTTCGTTATTAACTCCATTGGTTCAAATGTACTTTACCCTTCGAATAGCCATAAAGGCAGGACATTTTGAAATCGACATACCCCTGTTCGAACATGGCTTTTTTCTTTCTGAAGCATAGTGATATATTTGTGTCGCTTTCATTCATTTTTATGGCTGTTGTTTTGCAAATTAATGGGTTTTAAAACTTTGTTCTTTTTGTTATGAGATCAGTTGTAATGTAAGAAGATGAACAGTGGATGTTGAAACAAACGATGTACTTTGGCTGGCTGTTGCACGTTTACTAGGCAAACGGAAGCAGATATATTCAAGTGTGTAGGTAGTGACCAATGACGGTCGTATCCGTGTAGTCGGGAAAACAAATACTTAGTAAACATTGCTATGCCTGCTGACCGGACGACTGGCAGGAAAAATGGAAACAAAAGTGGTGAGCACTCTTCGTGCAAACCGAGGTTCCAGCAAGCAAACTGAATTTTGCAGAGAGTTTAAGTTAGTGTGTTTCATACGCTTTTCTGATATCCCCCCTGGTAACTCACTGATTAGCAAGAGAAAAATTTAAAATGGTGTAAATTGACAAACACACTCCTGAACAGCCTGCAGGCAGAAATAAAAAAATACAAAGATAAATTAATCACTAAATGTGATATAAAAACTGGGTGAATTTAGGTGTCTTACACATTTGTTTTTTTGTCTTGTTTTCATCTGCAATCGCAAATTACTTTGTTGTCAAGCATGTCGACTTGGTTAAGTCTATGGGTTAATTTCACTTTTCACTTTAAAGACATCTTCACCTGTAAAATACATTCTTTTTTATCCTTTAACTTTACCACTACCGTTGTATTCCGTTTTTAGGCATTTGTTCCAACTTCTACTTTATCGTCGCGCTGTACGCCTTCTCTAATTCCCGAAGGTGACAAGTGGCTTTAAGCATTACGCGAATCCCGGGCCGCTTTGTGATTGGCCCATTGTCCTTTGGGCCGAAAGCAGGTGTTTCCCGTTAGCTGAATCAAGTCAGTCTACTTGTGGTCGCCTTGCTGATCGCTGCTTAAGTTTGTCTTGCGTCGCTTTGCATCAGTGCTAGCTTTGGTGAGTAGTAAATACCACAGTATTTGTGTTTTATAACAGTTTAAAGTAATAATCTACAGCAGGGTAGGCAAAACCTGGCACGAGGGCCACGGTTGCCACGGCAGGTACAGTTTTGAGCCAAGTTGAGCGACCTCTTTCTTTTTTTATCGTTATGTGCAGTGGAAGGTAGACTTGGCTTTCGTGGTGAACCGTTATTACAGGGTTTGAAAACAAATATCTCATGTAGATACTAGATAACCGCTGTAGTGCACTAAATCATTACAAATCTTTTGATTTTTTTTTGTTTTGTTCATACAATGTATAAATACTAACAGCAAAATAGCTAATACTTAAACTCAAAGGTAAAACCCGATCCTCAAGATAGCCTCAGCATACATTTACATAATATTGCACTCTTCTTCATCGGCCCTCCCTCTATGTTAGTTGCTGCTCGACCGACGGTGTCCCGCACACCTAAAACCACGTTAAATATTTTTGCATCATAATTCATGATAGATACCCTGTGTACAGTATTTTTAGCTTAACCTTATAATTTTTCGATTTTTAAGTTTTGAAAAAGTTATGTTAACCTCAATATTATACTAAAACCATCATTTCCCCATTACAAAACANCTGTGTACAGTATTTTTAGCTTAACCTTATTATTTTTTGATTTTTAAGTTTTGAAAAAGTTATGTCAACCACAATATTATACTAAAACCATCATTTCCCCATTACAAAACAAATAAATTTATTTCTACAGCGAGGATCGTTATGTTCCGCTTGGCTGATTTTATGGTTATGGTTTTAATTGTGTGGCGCAGTTTCATTTCTTTTCGCGCGCAAGCCTGTGCTCGAGACGCTATGCGTTTGTGTGCTACCATTTTGGCAGGCGTTTTGTGTCAAAGTGTCATGTTAGCTAACTTCTCTCTGTTTACAGTTTTTAGCAAAGTAATGTAAATGTTGTGACTGATTTGTTGGAATTTATTTTGCGGAAATCGACCAGAACAATTACAGTTACTTAATCGTTAGTATGCTGTTTGTTTTTTGATCTTTTTTAAACACCTTTTGTAAACGGTTAATTTGTGTGTAAATGGGTTAAACAACTGTAATTATAAATTATTAGTATGTAAAGCGTAGTCGATTACCTTGGATTCAATTAAGGACTTAGTTATCATGTACCTTTCTAGATAACGTGCATTGCATATCGTTGTTGTGATGTCATAATGTGCTGTGTAAGCACTATAACGTCACAGAACGGTACGATGCACCGTCAACACAAACTTTCGTTGCTGCAACAGGAGTGGGTCGTCGTTGAGGGCAGAGCTACGAAGGAGCCCAGCCGAAGGACTGGCATTAAATATCATTATTTACACTTAAGTTTTTATTTTAAGTTTAAGTATTAGGTGCCACGAGTGGGCTTTGTCCTGCCTTGAAAGATTGTTCTTGGCAGGCCCTGATCGCTGTAAGCATTATTCTTTCATCCAGGTTGGAAAATTCGTAACTAATATTCGTTGCAATACCATGGCAATACATACCAGGCAATAAGCCACGGGCATTTCTACATTTGAGGTGTTGATACGCTTCACCGCCTCTTATTCTCACGTGACATCAAGCGTTGCGTTTCTGGTCATCAAGTGGTTCAATGCAATCGATGTCTTCGTCAAGCGCTCCCGAAAGAATGAGGACGTGAAACTCATACAAACGATGATTGCTGTAACTTAAACAACAATGTTATATGGGTTTTAAGTTGAAAAGCAATCAAAGAAATTAGTAACTGAACTTGATCAAGATTTACTGAATGACACACAAGTGGTAAGTATGCATATTGCACAAAAAAGTAAATGAAAGCATAAGTTTTGGTAATTCACTGCATTGTGTATAGCTTTCCTCTTTTTACGACGTCGTAGGCTTTTTTGTTTTGCCTTGATTGATCTGTGGCACCTATATGTGACATTTCTTCTATTTCCCACCAGGCTTACGAATTGTATTGGAATACAATGGTATATTGGCGTTGTAGTAAAAACAACTTGAACCAGCCTCATGCTTTTGTTGCCACACGGATCAAGGCGTGACGTCACACTTTCAAACAATCACAATATCGTACAATTGGTGACGTTTGTGTCAAGAATGGTCAGAAAAGCAGACAAGATTTAGGTAAATTTGTGACACTGTGCTGTTTTTACCCTTGTTGTGTATAATTAGTTCGCTAAGACATGCCCACGCAGCTACAGTGAGGAATTTCTGGAGTTGATGTCTTGTTAGTAGCATGTTTTGTTTAGCAACCTGAAAATCACCACACAAAGCAGCCTGGGCCAAAGTCCTGTCATTAATGGAAAGCGATTCTTTTCCCGTAACCATTGACTTACTTTTTTGTTGGTTATATTTTTCTTGATGCACAAACACATACACTGCATAAACGAATAGAAATTATAGTGTTGGCAGCAATGGCGTAGCCAGGCCAAAATTTTGAGGGGGGGAGGCAAGTAACCCAACTAATTAATGGAAAACTTGGATTTTTTCAGAAGTAGCCTACTTCAAAGTACACTTTTGAATCTTGGGAGGGGCCATGACACCTTTTGCCCCCCTTGGCTACGCCCTGGTTGGCAGAAGGCAATACAAAATCTACAAGTTGCAACATGAGGTAATCAGTATAGCCTACAAATTTTGTTTATACGTGAATAACCATCATTGTTGCTTTTACTTCATGTATGAATAATAAATTTGGTACAATGTACAATAACAGATATGTTGGTCTATACAAAAAGAGTTCTAGTTTCGTCTATACATGGTTTCATGTGTTTAAAACTCTTTTTTTGTCATTTTTTATTCGAATCATTTGCTTTTAGCTTCTAAATATTAGCCATCGTCAACTCTGCATCAAGTAAGTAACGCTGCACATCCAAAACACATAAACCCCCAATAGATTATCGGGAGTCTATAACCATCTTATACGCCGATGGAACATAAACGAGAGCGTTGAATCCGCAATCGAGAGAGGGCGGATCCGGATCATCAGGGTCGAAAGATATCCTGAACCGCTGGATCATGGTGACGAGGAACAGCCATATCTCGATGCGGGCAAGTTGTTCACCAAGGCAAACTCGGCCGCCGGCTCCGAACGGAATCACGTGTCTTGAGTTAGTGAAGTTTCCACTGGCGTCTAGGTGGCGCTGTGGATTAAACTTTTTTGGGTTTTTCCAGTAGGTGTCGTCGTTGTGGACTTGCCAGAGGTTGGGTAAAACCTGTTCAGCAGAAAAAAAGCTGTTGGATATTGTAAACAAGCTTGAAACGGTTTCATGAGCAAGCTTATCCAGCCAGCTGATAGCTTGGTTTGTAAAACAGTTGAAAAGATTACATCTTGTTTGTTGTTCAAGTCCCTGAACATTTATTTCAAAATGGTATACTATTTATGTACGTAAGTAAAGTGTTTTAGTGTTTTATAATGTTGATGCAAGTAACCATAGGGAAGATGGATATGCACCTGGGTGCCTTTGGGTATATGATATCCTTGCACAGTCACGTCCTTGGCAGCACAGCGTGGCAAAGAAAGTGGAAGCACCGTCTTAAATCTCATCACTTCATGTATCACAGCACACGAGAAAGGCATCTCTTCCCGATGAGCAAGGCTCGGTGTTCCTTCTCTGCCTGTACAGAAGGGTAGAAAGCATCTCATTTATTGGCACATCAGGGGCCAGTAACCCGGGCAAAGTGACGGGCCAAATGATTTTCGAGTTCGTATTTCAATCCTGTTTAGTGATCAGTTTGTTATTATGTAAAAGTTTCACTAACGGGCGGCACGGGTATTGGTTTGAATTAAAGGCTGGTTTACACCGACATTTTTTAAGCAAAGTTTGATTTCCTATTTACCGTTAGTTTAAACGTTTTCCGACTCGTGCGATATAGAGTAACCAGGAGTTGACAGGTGCAGAAGACAGCGCTTTCTGTAACTATTTTTTGAAAGTAAGTTGCTGTTGACGATTCAAATCACATTGCCGGCCAGATTTTTCTAGCCGATGCTTTGATACATGGAAATGATTGGAAGGCCTTCTTTAACTTATTAAGTTGAAATGTGCAGTGGTTTCTGTAAATCGATTGTTATCTTGCTACATTCTTGTTGGGCTTTGAGTTTGTATTATGCCACATCCAGCCTGACTCACAGTAGTTACAAACTAAAAAACCGTACACAAATGGATTGAAAGCAAAACGAATTAGGCATAAGAGTATAAGAACCTAACCGATGACATTGTCGATTTCGTTAAGCATTTTTTCCTGAATGTCTTGATGGAGCATCAGACACACCAATCCCCATCTTAAAGTGGTGGAAGTTGTTTCTGTTCCGGCCACAAACAAGTCAAAGAAGAAGTCTTGACAGTTCTTAAAAAGCACTTTGATAAAACGCCATGTTTGTTAAGCCACTACAAGCTTACCTTAAATACAAACTTGTCTTCCTTGTGGACAAAGCTCTCCAAATAACCGTCCAAAATATCACGAATGTCGTTGGGATCAAAAGTGGATTTGTGTTCGTTGATCAGATCACCAATCATTGCTGTGAGGAAAAACACAACAAATTGACGCTCCATGCATCACCAAACTTTATCAGCAAGACGAAAGCTGTAAAAGTGTACCACTATAATCGAAGCAAAGGAATTTGGTTTTGTTTAAAACATGCGGGGAATGTTGTTCAGAAAAATTTGCAATAAGACATGCGTGGTAAAAAATGATTTTACTGGCACCATCCTTAGGGTGGTCCCATGGCATCATGCTGTTGTGGCAGATCCCATCTAGAGGGTAAGGATGGTAAACTCTACGCAAGAAGCATTAACACATCGTGCCTTATCTCAAGTCGTTTTTACCTGGTATCTTAAATCGTTACCTCGTATCGGTTTAATCAGCGTCATACTGTTTTGAACGTGTTTTGTGAAGGGTGGCACGTCACACAGAAATGGGATAAATATGAGAACGTTCGTCTTCCAGTCACTCACGTTCTTAAACCTGATAATAAAACAAAACAGAATAACATGGAAAAGGCATAGAATATTCCGACAGCGAACATAGTGAGCATAACGTCGTTGTTCCGTCCGCCGAGGATAAAACTTCTACAAACAACAAGTGACAGAAATAATTTGACTAGAATATGAAAATAGCCTAAAAGAACTTAAAGAAACAAACTTTTCAAGAACGACCTTGATTGAGTGGTCAATCGTAAGGTCGTTGGTTCTAATCCCAACATAGCCATTTTCGCAAACAAACATTGTGAAACTTACTGTGCCAGTAGGTTAGTAATCAGCATTTGAAACTTGTCATCGTTGTAATCGTATCTTCTGCCAAAAGCAATGTTGCAGATCACGTTTGCTACAGCGTTTGTAAGAATGTTCTGCATGAAGTATAACAAAAAATTATTGTTTGCATTTGGCAGAAGAGAAAGTGTCAATAAAGGCTGATTGGTAACGCAGAGATTATAACTCCGCAATATCTGGCTGATTTGACTTTTAAGTTTTGTTTTCTCAATTAATGCGGAGTTGATTGCTGTTTGTTAGCTTTGAACAACTAGAATTTCTTGGCGTTGCACAGTGACACATAAAATAATTTTGATGCTCGTCCTCATTTGTTTGTAAAAGGATTACAATTTTCATTTTTTGGCTTAAACTAATAAATGGGAAAAGCGCTCAGGGACAGAAAATGCAGCGAGAAGTCGAGATCCGAAAGACCTGGAAAATTAAACTTTTGGGGCCCTATGAATACCGAAAAACAAATAGGCTATTTTAAAAATACTATGATAAAACTTGCAGTTGAAGGGTCAAGTTCATTGCTGAGTTTGAGTATCGATGATAAAGACCGATAGTGACAAAAGCAATGGTTAAAATGTTTGTATTATAATCTACACACTTTATAAATTATCGCTGGCAGTTATGTTTTTCATTAAGCTACGCTACAAGACTTGTATTCCTGCAACCAAGAGTTCTAGTTTGAGATCATATTAAGCTTATGAACCTGTATTTTGAATGACTTTCCTTCCATTTCTTTGAGCTGTTGAATAAGTTCCACTGCTTCTTCGTTCACTTTCCGCTCCATAACACCCTTGTTTCCACCAAATCTGTACAAGGAGCTTCTTTTTACACATACTTACATATATATTTATGTAAATCTGCAAGTTTGATATCAAATTTGTCTTGGTACTGGTCCACCAGTCAGAAAAAGGGTTTTTCATCAACAAACGAACAAACGTTTTTCAGTTTAAACAAAAAAAACATTTTGCTGTCTTAAATTCGAGGGGCAATACCTGCGTGTTTGGAAGCCTTATTGTATCACTAATGATGGTATGTGTTGTTGCCGAAACGTTTGATGAATAAAGCATGTCGCTTTTAAGAACTATTTGGACCAGTGTATATTTGATAAGAATTATGTACAGATCCGTGTTTAGTGTTCCGAGGGGCATTTTGATTTTGAAAAAAATTCTACTGTATCAGTACGAAACAGCGCAAGCATGGACAGTACGTAACGATAGTTAACGAAACTCGCAATCAATCACCATGGATAGCACGTTTTTCCCCCTTTATTAGAATTGTGTTGCCGATGTTTCAATTTTTATGTTAAAACCGGTAAAATTGAATTAGTTCGTCCAGTACGGCAAGTTTAACCAAGCCTGGTCGTCCATGCACAGTGCACAAGAAAAGGTCCTATCACTTTCACATCTTTCCAATTTTTACATAAGCTGAAGGGTATTACCAACTCAAATTATGCAAATGTGAACAAAAGCCAGTTTTTGCGCTGACTAACTATTAAACCACATGACTGAGTGATTACAATTATAATCCCATGTTTTATGCACATCGCAAATTTTACATTTAGTTTTTTGACACACCAATGTAGCTGCAAAATCGAATGAGAATCTATGTGTGAAGTTACCAGGCACATTCTTGTTGTGGTTGGTTCAGACTTGTTCATGTTCTTACCTTCGCAACGAGGTCGCACCAAATCGCCTGTGTGCCCGCCACACTGGACCACCAGTGATCATGGCAATTCCGTTGTCTGAGAACATGTCAAGGAACCGTACAAAAGGACGTTTAGAGAACTCGTCACTCCGTTTGACCAATGTCTGTTAAAAAAGTCTTAATCTTGAAATGGTTTCAGTTCTAAGGCGAGCATAGACGACCGTTAAAAATTACAAAGTGCAGACTAGAAATTTAACTTAAAAGATGTCGTTTTGTAATAGTACAACCTCGTTTTCTCTCTGAAGGATGCATAACTAGTGTTTTTTATTGGGCTTTAAATCCAGAAAACAAAGTAAAATTAAAAACGCAACTGCCCGAGAACTTGTATTGAATACAATTTATTGCAAACGTTTCGACAAATCGCCATGTATGCATTTACTTTTTTCAAGAGTTACAAAAAATAATTCGATTTAATCATTAAAAATAATAAAAGTAAGCAAATAAACTATAGCGTTCTATATCACAGACAAAAACATACATTAAAGGATGCGTGTGTTACGAATACCTCAATGACGGCTTCATAATCGTTAAGAACCACACAGGTTTTCCATCCCATCTGCACCGACATAATCGATCCGTATTTTTTTCCCCAAACGCCGAAGTCCCTTTCCGGAAAACTGCTCAGGTAGGGAAGAATTCCAAGTAGGGGGAATCCCCTTGGACCAGGCGGAAGTTGTGCAGGTTTTTGAAACCACCAGTAGAAAAGCAGGATGACCAGAAAAGAAACAGCTACCACAAATATATCAAGCATGCCTTTGTCTTTGTTTACTCCCTTGAAAACTGAATACACCGTTCGAAAACTAACAAAGACTTAATTAACTTTATAAATGATGCAGATTAACCTTATATGACAAGCATCAACTACCATGTACGCGTTGTTATGAGAACAAAATCAAAGAATTAACAACAATCGAATAGTTATAAGCACCTGTCGGAACATCTATGCCCAACAAAGGTTCAATTTTAGATCCACATGCCTTTCAGCTCACTTACAATTTTAAACAATACGACTAAGTGACCTTTTTTAGAGAACTTTTAAGAGTTTTTACGTTGAGATAATCAAAATCCCAGTTGAGTAACATCAAGTCTTTGCATAATTGTAACCGCCTAACCATTCTAAGTTGTCTATTTAGTTTTTCTCTCGCTCTGCTGAGTCCGACAACTGTTTTTTTTTCTCGCGAAAGGAGCTGTAAAAATCGCAAGAGAGTTTTATTTGTCTATTCTGGCCAGGGTTGCGACGTGCGTCATTGCTCAAGCGCAAAGCGGAATTCACACCGGACGCGGTTGACGGAGGCGATGCGTAGCGGTGGTGACTGTGCGCGGATTTTTTGCGTGTTTCGCGTTTTTTTATAGGGAGTTTAAGAATCCCAACCGAGAAAATTACGCCGTCGTGGCATGACGCCGGCATGTGTGATGCCCCGAGATCAAAAACCGCGCCTGGTGTGAATCCCGCTCAATGTCCACTCTTACTCATTTGCTGTTTCTGGCTATAAGAGACGCATCCGCACCCTTACTCATTTGCTGTTTCTGGCTACAAGAGAAATGACTTGTTGTTGGAAAAGACTGTTCTAAGCTGTTCTACTACAATACATGTATGTATCCATTTACTGGATGGTGGAGACAGTGGGTTTTACATTCAATTAGAAGATACAAGCCAGTAGTTGTGTGTAAAACATTCTTCTACATTTTCTTATCACGTCACAGAACGGTACGATGCACTGTCAACACAAATTTCGTTGCTACATCAGGAGTGGGACGTCGTTGAGGGCAGAGCTACGAAGGAGCAACACCGAAGAAGTGGCATTAAATATCATTATTTATACTTAAGTTTTTATTTTAAGTTTAAGTATTAGGTGCCACAAGTGGGTTTCACCTGCCTTGAAAGGTTTTTCTTGGGAGGCCCTGGTCGCAATAAGCATTATTCTTTCATCCAGATTGGAAAACTCATAACTAATGTTTATTGCAATACATACCAGACAATAAACCATGGGCATTTCTACATTTGAGGTGTTGTTACGCTTCACCGCCTCTTATTCTCGCGTGACATCAAGCGGTGTGTGTCTGGTCATCGAATGGTTCAATAAAATCGATGTCTTCGTCAAGCGCTCCGGAAAGAATGAGGACGTGAAACTCATACAAACGATTATTGCTGTAACTTAAACAACAATGTCATTTGGGTGTTAAGTTGAAAAGCAATCAAAGAAATTAGAAACTGAACTTGATCAAGATTTATTGAATGACACACAAGTGGTAAGTATGCATATTGCACAAAAAAGTAAATGAAAGCATAAGTTTTGGTTATTCACTGCATTGTGTATAGCTTTCCTGTTTTTGCGATGCCGAAGCCTTTTTTTATTTTGCCTTGATTGATCTATGGCACCTATATGTAACATTTCTTCTATTTTCTGCCAGGCTTGCGAATTGCATTGGAATAGAATGGTATACTGGCATTGTAACGAAAACAACTCGGACCAGCCTTCTTATGCTTTTGTTTTCGCCACACATGGTCAGAAAAGCAAACAAGATTTAGGTAAATTCGTGACACTGTGCTGTTTTTACCCTTGTTGTGTATAATTAGCTCGCTAAGACATGCCCACGCGCCTACAGTGAGGAATTTCTGGAGTTGATGTCTTGTTGTCAGTAACATGTTTTGTTTAGCAACCTGAACAGCACCGCACAAAGCAGCCTGGGCCAAAGTCCTATCATTAATGTAAAGCGATTCTTTTCCCTTAACCATTGACTTACTTTTTTGGTGGTTATATTTTGCTTGATGCACAAACACATACACCGTATAAACAAATCGAAATTATAGCGTTGGCACCAAGGCAAAACAAAGTCTACAAGTTGAAATATGAGGTAATCAGCATAAACATTTTGTTCATACTTTTTGAATAACCATCATTGTTGCTTTTACTTCATATATGAATATTAAATTTGGTACGCATGTACAACAACAGGTATGTTGGTCTATACAAAAAGAGTTCTCTTAATTTCGTCTTCATAGTTTCATGTGTTTAAATTAAACTCTTTGTTTGTAATTTTTTGTTCGAGTCATTTGCTAAACATTAGCCATCGTCAACTCTACATCAAGCAAGTATAACGCTGTACATTCTTCCTTTTACAAATCATATTGAAACACATAAACCCCCAATAAATTATCGGGAGTGTATGACCATCTTATACGCCGATGGAACATAAACGAGAGCGTTGGATCCGCAATCGAGAGAGGGCGGATCCGGATCATCAGGGTCGCAAGATATCCTGAACCGCTGGATCATGGTGACGAGGAACAGCCATACCTCGATGCGGGCCAGTTGTTCACCAAGGCAAACTCGGCCGCCTGCTCCGAACGGAATCACGTGTCTTGAGTTGGTGAAGTTTCCACTGTCGTCTAGGTGGCGCTGTGGATTAAACTTGTTTGGGTTTTTCCAGTAGGTGTCGTCGTTGTGGACTTGCCAGAGGTTGGTTAAAACCTGTTCAGCAAAAAAAGCTGTTGGACATTGTAAACAAGCTTGAAACGGTTTCATAAGCAAGCGTGTCCAAACAGCTGTAGCTTAGTTTGTAAAACAGTTGAAAAGATTACAGCTTGTCTGTTGTTCAAGTCCCTGAACATTTATTTCAAGAAAGTAACTATTTATGTACACAAGTAAATTCCCCTGCATCTTTAACATCGTAAGTGTCCGGGTTTAAACACGATCAAAATAACTTATTTAGTGTTTTATAATGTTGAAGCAAGTAACCTAGGGAAGGTGGATAAGCACCTGGGTGCCTTTAGGTATATGATATCCTCGCACAGTCACGTCCTTAGCAGCACAGCGTGGCAAAGAAAGTGGAACCAGAGTCTTAAATCTCATCACTTCATGTATCACAGCACAGGAGAAAGGCATCTTATCGCGATGAGCAAGGCTTGGTTTTCCTTCTCTGCCTGTGTAGAGAGATGGAAAGCACCTCAATATGCGGTTCATAGTAACCAAAAGTTGAGAACGGCAGGAGAAAGCTATGTCTGTGATCCAACTTAAAAAGGTAGATACAAATCACCCCGCGAGCAAGATTTCTTGCTGCACCTGCCACCTGCATTCTTGGAAGGCCGTTTTTGGTTATGGACAGTCGGCAGCGGTGTCTGCTATTCGTTTGTTGCGACCACCAAAACGCCTCGATGAATTTTTGATGGAGTTTGGGTGATGTTACGCCTCTAACAGCCTGGTGCACTGTTGTGTATACAACAAACTAAAAAAGTGAACACGTGGCTTGATAGACACATTAATCGAGTATAAAACGCTAACCGATGACATTGTTGATTTCTTGCAGCATTTTTTCCTGAATGTCCTGATTGAGCATCAGACACAACAAGCCCCATCTTAAAGTGGTGGAAGATGTTTCTGTTCCCGCCACGAACAAGTCAAAGAAGAAGTCTTGACAGTTCTTGAAAATCACAGTGATAATACGCCGCGTTTGTTAGTTAAGCTATTACAAGCTTACCTTAAATACAAAGTTGTCTTCCTTGTGAACAAAGTTCTCCAAATAACCGTCCAAAATGTCACGAATGTCGTTGGGATCAAAAGTGGATTTGTGTTCGTTGATAAGATCACCAATCATTGCTGCGTTTTAAAGAGAACAAATAGATTTATTGATCACAAGAAAATTACGCGTCATGCAACACCAAGCTTAAGAAGTATAATGTGAAAACTAGAAATCAGGATCCAAATATAAGCTTTGTAACACAAACAATCTGTAAACAATTTGTTGCCAAAAAATTAAGTACACGGAATTTTGGCGCCCGAATAGTTGAAAAGTAACTAGAACAGCACATTTTCAGCCATTGTATCACTACAAAGTTCAAACCAGGCATAGAACAATTTGGTTCTGTTTTGACGTGGTTTGTTCATGTAAATTTCCAATTAGACACGTTTTACGTTGTTTTACAGTCGGAAGATGCAAATAAAAAAGAAACCGAACAAAAACACCAACAACATACCTCGTATTGGTTTAATCAGCGTCATACTCTTTTGAACGTGCTTTGTGAAAGGTGGCACGTCACACAAGAAAGGGACAAAAATGAGAACGTTCGTCTTCCAGTCACTTACATTCTTAAACCTGAAAACAAAACAGAATAACATGGAAAAGGCATCGAATATTCCGACAGTGAACTTATAGCAAACATAACGTCGTTGTTCCGTCCGCCGAGGATAAAAATCCAACAAACAACAATTAACCGAAACAATTTAACTAGAATATGAAAATAGCTTTGAAAGAACTTAAAGAAACAAACTTTTTAAGAACGACCTTGATTGAGTGGTCAATTACAAGGTCGTTGGTTCTAATCCCAACATAGCCATTTACGGAAACAAACATTGTGAAACTTACTGTCCCAATAGGTTAGTGATCAGCATTTGAAACTTGGCATCATTGTAATCGTATCTTCTGCCAAAAGCAATGTTGCAGATCACGTTTGCTACAGCGTTCGTGAGAATGTTCTGCATGAAGTATAACGAAAACTTATTGTTTGTATTTGTCAGAAGAGAAAGTGTCAATGAAGGTTGATTAAATCATAACTCCGCATAATTTGGATGTAAGATTTGACTTTTTTTCTTCATTAAAGCGGAGTTGATTGCTTTTCGACGGTCTGATTGTTTGCTTTGAACAACTAGCATTTTTTGGCGTTTTCAATTTAGATTAGAGTTTTCCTCATAACATTCTAACGTTAACTTAACTCAACTCAAGAGCCAATTTCAGAAATAAAATCCGATATAGCACCAAAATCCGCCGAGCTTCAACGCGAGTTGCACAGTGACACAAAAAAAATGTTGATGCTCATCCTCAATGTTTGTGAGAGGAATAAAATTTTCATTTTTTTGGCTTAAACTAATAAATGGGAAAAGCGCTCAGTGACAGAAAATACAACGAGAAATCGTGATTCAAAAGAGCTGGAAAACGTTTGGGGCGGTATGAATACCGAAAAACAAATAGGCTATTTTAAAAATATTATGATAAAACTTGCAGTTTGACGGGCAAGTTCATCGCTGTATTTGAGTATTGACTGCAAAGGATGATGGTGACAAAAGCGATGGTTAAAGTATTTGCATTACAATCTTCTTACTATTTAAGTTATCGCTGTAAGTTATGTTTTTCATTAGGCTACGTGTCTTGTGTTTCTGTAACCAAGAGTTCTTAGGATAATTTTTAGATTATAAACCTGTATTTTGAATGGCTTTCCTTCCATTTCTTTCAGCTGTTGGATAAGTTCCACTGCTTCTTCGTTCACTTTCCGCTCCATAACACCCTTGTTGCCACCAAATCTGCAAGTATTTTTGTTTTATGAATTAGAGCTGGTCTATAAGTCGTAAAAAGGACTTCTCATCAACACATAAAATTCGGAGACTTTTTGTCCGAAATTCGAAGGGCTTTTGATTTTGAAAAAATAAACCTGTATCAGTACTACACGAAGACACCGCAAGCATGAATACATGTCGATATTTTAACGAAATTTTACAATTAGCTTTTTTTAACCACAAGAGCTGCACAATCGAATGAGAGTATGTGTAAAGTTACCAGGCACATTCTTGTTGTGGTCCATTCTTATTAAGTTGTGGTTCAATGGGTTCTTACCTTCGCAACGAGGTCGCACCAAATCTCCTGTGCGATCGCCACACTGGACCACCAGTGATCATGGCAATTCCGTTGTCTGAGAACATGTCAATGAATCGTACGTATGGGCGTTCAGAGAACTCGTCACTCCGTTTGACCAAAGTCTGTTAAAGAAAGTCTCAATATTGAAGTGGTTTCGGTTGTGAGGCGAGCATAGACGACCGTGAAAAATTACTAAGTGCAGGCCCAAAATTTAACTTAAAAGAAGTCGTTTTGTAATAGTACAACCTCGTTTTCTCTCTGAAGGGTGCATAACTAGTGTTTTTTTGGGCTTTAAATCCAGAAAACAAAAACAGATACGAATTTGAAGAGCAGTTAAATTAAAAACGCAACTGCCCGAGAACTTGTATCAAGTGAATACAATTTGTTGCAAATGTTTCGACATTTGCTGTTGTCATCATCAGTGCATAAACATATTCACTTTTTTAAGAGTTACAAAAATAATTCGATTTTTAAAAAATTATGAAAGGTAGCAAATCAACTATAGAGTTCTACATCATAGACAAAAACATACATTAAAAGCTGCTGGTTAAGAATACCTCAATGACGGCTTCATAATCGTTACGAACCACACAGGTTTTCCATCCCATCTGCACCGTCATAATCGGCCCGTATTTTTTTCCCCAAACGCCGAAATCCCTTTCCGGAAAACTGCTCAGGTAGGGAAGAATTCCAAGTAGGGGAAATCCCCTTGGACCAGGTGGAAGTTGTGCAGGTTTTTGAAACCACCAGTAGAAAAGCAGGATGACCAGAAAAGAAACAGCTACCACAAACAAGTCCAACATGCCGTTGTCTTTGTTTACTCCCTTGAAAACTGAATACACCGTTCGAAAACAAGCAAAGACTTCATTAACTGTACAAACCATGCACCTTAACCGCGGAGAAGCATCGCCTACTACACTTTGTTAAACAACGGTGGAATACGTATAAACACCAATCGGAACTATTATGTTCAACAACGGTTCAATTTTACATCCATATGCCTTTCAATTCACTTACAATTTTAAACAATACGACTAAGTGACCCTTTACTTTCAACTGTCTTTATGTTAAGATCAAAACCTTGATGAAGTTACAGCAAGTCTTTGCATAACTGCAACCGTCTAACTATCTCAAGTTGTGCATTTAGTTTTTCGCTTGCTCTACTGAGTTCGATAACTGGGCTTTTTTACTCGCAAAAGTAGCTGTAAAAATCGAATGAGAGTTTTATTTCACCGATCTGACCAGAGCTTCGCGCGCCATTGCCCAAGCGTAACGTCCACTCTGAAACGCTTTTTGTTGTTCCCTTGCTGCTCTTCGATTTCTGGCTATGAGACAAATGACTTTGTTTGTTTTATTTTATCCTCGGGGACGGAGCAACGCCTAAATGCTTATTATGAGGCCGCCGTCGAGCTACCTGCTTCATTGCAGATCCGTTGGATCATTTTTTATTTGATTTTTTCGATTTTTTTAAGTTGGTGACTTCAATTTGGGTCAACCCATCGGGTTCCTCTGGGTTGGAGCAACGCCGCTTATAGAACCCACAACCTTGTGTGCACAAGGCAATCGCGTAAACCACTCGGCCATCGTGGCGGACTTGTTGAGAAAAGCTGTTCTACTTCAATACATATGTATATTTACAGGATGGTTGGAGACGGTGGGTTTTACATTCAATTAGAAGACACAAGTCAGTATTATGTGTAAAACATTTTCTACGTTTCGACAAACGCTGTTGTCATTATCAGGAATGACACACAAATATTGGCGTGTCGTCTTACTGAGACTATTTTAAACTGTAAATTGTACACCTAAATGGTTGCATCGAGTTAAAACATCATCCGAAAAGCGGGACAATAACACAGAAATTGTTTCCACGCTGGAAATAGCTGCATGACATTTAGACGAAGCCGTGCGCAACAAGTCTTGGGTACACCCCCCGTTGCAGTACAGTTTACAAGGCAAGATCATGAAGAGAAATGGGTTTGCGCAAAATTAGAATCACGACTGGAGTAAAAACGTGATCAAAATTAGGTGAAAGGTCACTAGACTGGCCAGTCGTGCCAGGGCAAGGACTGGGCAAAATCAATAGGACCTTTTTAATGCTCATAACTCCTTAAGTAATTACGTTCACCAGATTTGCCCCTAAAACACTTAATGATCAGAGACTTTTTAATGAACAAATATTAGTAACTCGACAAAGTGCAAGGTGGGACAATGTCGGGTGTAACAGTTTCGCAATTATACCAACCTGCGGCCCGCGGACCAAATGCGGCAAGCATAATGGT
>QXVZ01004600.1:5711-19947 GCA_008931825.1 Phallusia fumigata
TGATGGGATAGGAGCTTACAGTCTTTTGACTCAAATAGATCCCAAGTAGATAGTGAAAGTAACGAATACTGTATGGGACAAAATTAGCTTGTGTACTTGGTTGGATTTAATTTTTTTTCGGTCATTGAAGATTAAAGTGTTGCTTTTTTAAGCAAATACCGAAATAACATTGGTACTGGCAAGAGCTTCCTTAAAGTAAAACATGTTTAGACAAGGTGTAGCCTAATACTGCTATTTTGCCTGCTTGGGAGTACTTTTGTTCAACATTTCAGCGTTTCCTACTCCTTATTTATTGTATGCAAGGGTAGTTGTTTTAAAGTGAGTTTTGGAAGGACCGTGAAGAGGCTTTAGTTTTGAATAATCGATGCTACATAGCGTGACATTTATATATAATCGCGTCCTTTGCATCGCAAACTGCCAGAGTTCATTGCTAGATTAAGCCTGCTAGATTTGATTAGCGTAAAACTGTTTTTCCTATGAAACCTAAACTGGTTTGGATCGCGGGTTGTCAAAACAATGCAAGGAACAATTATGTGAAAGTAAAAAATTTGAGAACTACTTAGAACAACAATTGAGTATTAGTATAAAAAACTCCCGTTAAACAAGGTAAATTTTAAAACGCGTTTAGGTTTTTCAGAATGCACAGATTGCCTGCCGCAACGATGCACTAGATGAAGGTTCGATTTTAAGAGCCAGTATGCCGTTATTTTCGTTTCGCTTGTGCCGAAGCACGCAGCATGAAACCTGTTTTCTGTCGTAACTTGTTTACCACGCCGAAGCTTGTGCTTTTCGCCGGCCGCCAAGGAAACCGCATTTGTCAACCTGACAACATCTCGACTCTGTCTGCGTGCTTGCAGGTGGTCCGCGCGAGCTGCTGAATTGAGGCACAACATCCTTTGATTATAGACACAAGATTCCTTGGCATATTGCCCTCTTCTGTACTCGCTGTTTGTGTACAGAAGTATCACATCGTGTTAACATGTCTACACGGACGTTGGCTAGATAAAATACGGATGCTTTTGATGTTTAAACTTCGAGCAACCTTGAAATGATGTTTGTAAACAAGGAAGTTTACAAGTTGTCCGGGGGATTCCACATGTGGTTTTGCTTCAGGGAACTTTATACAGGACAGTAGTGATGAGGGACACAGAAAAGAAAACATGTTCGAAACTTTACTGATGGCTTATGTCATAGCTCGTTTAAAGCTAAATTTAAACACATATATGCATGTATGTGGTTTCTGGGTTGAGCAACCCCCAAGGGAAATTTACTGGGTGCCCTTAGCTCAGCCCAACGATCCCCAAATTTGGTGCACCATTTAGAACTAACGATAGGTAATTGAATATAAAAGCGATGTTATTGGCCCTCCGTGACATAATGCCTTACGTTTGCCCTCGAATGTCATTAACATTGAACTCTAACCACAAAATTATGTTTCTGCAGACCTAAATAAGTTGATTTGCAAAAATCCAAAAGTAGACTCTATTAATCACTTTGACAAGTGTCTAGCGTTTGCCAGCAAATCTATCCCTTAAGAGTGCAGGAACTGCAAAATTGTAGGTGCTTCTGAACCCACAAGTCAAACACCAGCTGCTGAGCGACCGTGATGGCGTCTCAACAAGACATATTTAAGATTACGTGCATGGTAGACGTCTGCGTATTGAGTGTTTCAGTAATAAATGGCTCAAAGATGTTTTAGTGCTTTTGCCCAAGACGGAATTTCCTTGGCGCTTTTGTGCATAGTTTCTCACGTTTTATACCATTATTTTGCTGTTGCGCATTGGCTACGTTGCAACGTTTAGGTAAATACAGTTTAAGTACAGGTGTGCCTCGTGGTGAGCCTTGGAAAGCTTTGTAGTCAAGGTTCTGCGATACAGAGTAAAATTGTAACTTTGTCTGGTGCTTCGTTTATTTTTTTCTAGGTGTTTATTGGGATGCAAACGTTGCTACAGCTTTTCTTGTACAGGTTATAAATGCCACACAGACCAGAATTCATATTTCCGTTGATAACCTGCAAACCATTCGTGTCAATATTGACTTACCCGCCAGCAAATCTTTCGACTTCACGGGGCGTAGCTGTGCCGGACTTTGGGAGAAAATCAACCGCTCTCAGTCATTCGAGATTTATGAAGGCTCGTCACAGGACGCTGCAGGTTTAGTTTGTTGATCTGTGTCACTGGATCACTGCAAGATAAACTACAATGGCCATGCTGTCCCATCTGCTTTGTAAATGTTGTTTCACTACATCACAATGCCACTGATTGTCACAATCTTATAATAACAAATAGTTTGACAATTGCTTCAGCTTAAAGAGTTAAAGTAAAATTTATTAGCTGATCAAATTGTGTTTTATACTTAGCAGTTTTTAAACAAAAGAGTGTAATTTTAGATTTTGTTTTATTGCAAGTAAAATATGAACAAAGATAAATACATTTGTCGAGGCCCTGTTTAGGTACCTAAATTAGGTTGGTAAAATAATTTTTGGTTTTCTAATAAATTGACTATCAAACATGTGCAGCAAACAATGTCAGTGGACCAAAACAACACAACCTACATATATGTTTAAATGGTAAAGAAAGAAATTTAAAACTTTTATACGGCGTTTTAGGGCTGAAAAAATTAAACGCTTAGTCTTAAAACTCAAATTTTAACACTTATAAATCAACATTGGTCTTGAAGCACGACC
The DNA here is from genome assembly GCA_008931825.1 of Phallusia fumigata. Classification (NCBI taxonomy): domain Eukaryota; kingdom Metazoa; phylum Chordata; class Ascidiacea; order Phlebobranchia; family Ascidiidae; genus Phallusia; species Phallusia fumigata. The sequence continues at coordinate 8,398 of QXVZ01004600.1, forward strand.
GACAGTGGCGGAACTGAATTGTCAACCGCTCCGAGTGCGCCTGGCCTTTGTGGAGCGGCGGTTTTTCGAGAGGGGTCGCAAAGGTTTAAGTCGCGGAATAAAGGCAAATCAAGTCAAGTTGTGTGACCCTTTGTGGTGCGCGCAGAAAAGTCCGCAACGTGGTGCGTGAAGAAAAAAGCGCCGGCGCACTAGTTATCTGCCTTGTGCGGGCGCCAGAACTGCTCGAAATAGTTCTGTGTTGACAATCGGTGGTCAAACCTGCTTTGCAGACTAGTTAGGTAGTTCACGGCGTTTCAGTGGCCAAGATGACATCCTCTTTGTTGACAGGTAGAAGCTGTTGTGCAGTTTAGTTTAATTGCAATGGCAGCAGTTGAAGTTGCAAGCTGCTGCAATACCTGATTGTAACACCAGTCCAATCTGTTGCTGTGGTTTTTCAATGCTGTAGGCCACAAAACGCATTGCAGTTACAGAACACCAGAGAACAGGGTATTTCTTCAAGACGGAGTTTTCTTTTTCTCTCTCTTTCTAACGCCAGGGCCAGATCCAAATCGGCGCAAAGCCTTTTTCTTTGCACAAGAAACGAAACACACTCCGCCGGGAATCTGGAGATTTTGCTAAGCCAACTTCATGTTTGGTTAGCCACAAGGGCTGGTAGCTGTCCGCTGTGGCAGTCAGATCAGTTTGAATAGCAGTTGCGCGGGGTGTAGGCGATTGGGAAGTTTTGTCATCCGAAGTTAGCCTCAAACCCCTTGACTGATGGGTTTCAGCCTCAACCTTGCGGAACCTAAGGCGGATATTGCTGCGGTTTTGAACTAAGTTTGCATCGGTGCGGAACTTCGTATAGACGGAACCTTAATCCCAACGCCGAGTTATGTGACGTTTTCTTGATTGAGGTTAGATTGCATTTGTAGCATCGCGAAATTGAAGTGTAAACAAACGCTTTTCACCAAAAAAGTAACAAAACGTAGCCTACGGTTGCTATGGTTGCGACAAAGTGAAAAATTGGGTTTTTCTGTGGGCGGATTATAATGCGCGACGGTTGTTATTTTACCGAATCTGTATTTGCGTGGGTGGATCATGCAATCTTGAAGCATTGCTCCCAGTAACCGGCCTTGGGGCTGTATTACTCCTCGTCGAGTATTTTTGATTGTACTTTCATGCGACACATGTTGTCAACGATATAATCTTTTTGCCATTGCGTGGGTGGGAATGGCATATGATCTCGAAATCGCCTAAAGGCTGGAGTAGTTCCGTTTGTAGTGCAGATAAAACTATTTGTACCGGAACTGAGCAGGGTTTTAGTAAGTGCTGCTGGCAAAAAGCGTCGCCTTTAAAAACAGTGGTCAACTTATCAAAAAGCTGGCAATCATGCATTAAAAGCCGGGGTAACCAGATTGTCAAGGATTTATTAGGTTTTAAAAAAGTTATAGACTATATGAGCAACATGTTTGGTGGATGTTTTGCTATTTTTTAGAGGTATATAATTTGTGAAATTAAATGGGTCTTTTTGAATTTACTGTGTTTTTGGGAAACTAATTTTCTTAGTTGCATTGTGAACCAGTGCCTAGATCGACATTTGTTTCTCCTAATATTAAAAAAACATTCGATTGGTTTAAAAAGCTACCTGGTTGAATTGTATTTATTTTTTGCATTAAATATTTGACACTTTTGTGCTTCAGGACAACTTAAATTCATGACGTGTTTTTAACCAGTCGAATTTTTTTCTTAACAACGGCCAATAGGCGGTAGGTGGGTAGACTTTCAGTATGTCAAAAATGATAACCTTGCTGCTTTTGTTGTATCTTGGCTATGTGCAGTCAGAAGTGACTGTCCACACTGTGGTAGCGGCTTCCCCATCTTGCAAACCGTACAAGTCGATTCTCGGTGATGTCATGGTCACTGTGGCGGCGTCTTATTTTGCTGACCACCCGAGGGAGGGTTCAGAGCCCCTTGACCCCAAGACCATCGAGCCCTTCACCCCCGATGGTCTGTTCTGGGCCTACTATGGCAATGGATCGACCGCAGAGGAATTCAAGAAGGCGATTTTGGAAATGGCTTATGTAAAGTTCGAGAGGGTTAGGAACGAAGACCGAATCATCGTGCGCCAGAACATTGCTCTTTACGGGGCCTCCGGATCATTCGATTTGGCACGTGAACGACTGGCGTCGCTGCTTCACGCCGTCACTAGCGACTATTCACACGGGAGCGCTGAATGGATGAGCGATTCGTGTTTGCCCGTCGATCAGGTTGAAGCGGCCGAGGTCGGGATAGCAATCGAGTTCGCCAGGTTAGTTTGTCATTCCCACGCGATTCCGGTCGCTGGAAACTTCGCAGTATTATGCGCTTATCGCCTTATCGTCTGTACTCACAAACGAGGTGCGAGAAATTGACTATTAATCGGGCATGTAAGGTGTTTACCAGGGTCTCCACAAGACTGAATTGCTCGTAATCATTGCTATGTATCCGCGGCGTATTGTTGAAGGGAGAATGTATGTGTGGTCACACTCACACCACATGTGGAACGTAAATCACGCGACCTTCTAGTCAAATACTGGAACGGGTTAAACACACACATCGTAAAAGTGTACTATATACTTACTTGGTGTTATGGAAACTCAACGTTCTAGGTGCCCATTCACATCCTTCGCATGCCAACAACACAAGCAACATGGCGGGATATTGGAACTGAACTTGGGGGCATTTTTTGTGTAGCTCCCTTTGTTATTCCCATTATAATACCTGTCTCAAGGCCTGATCATGATTAATGAATTTGGAAATACAATGCGAGGAACCCGTTTTCGCTCTGTTGGCTCAGACCGACAATGACTATCACTATGCCTGATCATCTTTGTGATTTACGCAAACTAGCGTCAGCTGTACAAATTTACAGTGTGTGCCTAGAAGAAATTGTTGTCTAAATTTCCAGGAAATTTTTTTTCAAGTTTCCTCGATGTCAAGATGCAAAAAATAATACAATAAAAAGCAATGAAAGTTTTGATATTTAATATAAATGGGATCCAGCTTTTATTGGTTGCTTGGTAGTCACTCCCATAATCTGCCTTGAAGACGCCAATCAACCCAATGTATGTCGAAGCCGTTTTTGCGCGTTTAACTGATACAAACACGTGTAGCCGGTTTCGTACTAACCTCATAAAACCTTAAATTCGTAACTTTAATTTTTTTTTTCTTTTAGTCTACGAAACGAGATTGGAGATGTTGCCTTCTCGACTCTGTTGGCGATTAACAGTGGCAAGACGCTTGCGTTTGTCATCGACAGCACCGGTAGCATGGGAAGCGAAATCCACGCGGCCCGCAACAGAGTCAAGGTAAGCAAAATGTTTTCAACAATATCTAATGTGAATTCTGGTTAATGTGGTTTAAGCAGGAAAATGATATATTTGTGGGGACTTTGTAATAAAGTGACAGTTTTCTAGCTAAATCGAACCTACTAGCTTTGATATATATCAGCAAAAGCGTGCAAATACATGTGTGATTTTTTTATGTTCTAGTTTTTTCTAGCCACCTGTTGACAAAGTTTTTACCGTGCAGGTGATCGCAGACTTCGTGCAAAACTCGCTGGACCGACCACAGGAGTATGTTTTAGTTCCCTTCAACGATCCTGAAGTGGGCCCCCTAACTGTAACTAAAGATGCGAATGTATTTAAAACCGCATTGGACAGGTTGGTATTTGTTGTTTCCTTATTGCTGTTGCAAACAACGTGACCAGAAGCTTAGAATGGGATATCAGTGAAATCTGTTACAGCTTAACTGCTTCTTAGTAAATTACAGCAAAACAAAATTAGAGAATAGACTGTAAAAGCCAGAAAAGTACACACTAACATGCAAAACAATACCATTGGGATAAGCTAGTGGTTTAAACCTTTTTTCTATTTTCTTTTCTTCTTTTCTATGTTCCTAGATGGTGGTTTGAGCCACTTAAGTACGTGAAACCATTAACTGACAAATTAACTGATAAAAAACTAAAAGCGCGGGTTTGTGATAAATGAGGAAAAAAGGAGGCACAAAAATAGGTTTACACTGTCCGTCCTAAGGCTTACAGTCTTCAGTATGTACCGAACAATTAATGGTCCAAACACTATTTTTTTTAAATAAGGGTAAGAGCAAGTGGTGGAGGTGACCAACCGGAGATGTGTATGCGGGGTATACAACTTGCCGTCGAAAACTGCAGGACAGGATCCACAATCTACGTCATCACTGACGTACACGCCAAGGATTACACGCTTCAGGTTGTTTTTTACAAAAATGGCAGATTCTATTTCAACGTTAAACACATCGAGCTNATCAAATCGTCAAGTAAGAGTTGTGTGGAAACACATTTTGTCTAACCTTTCATGTATTCCCACTAATTCGTGTGTAGAAAATAAAACCTTTGCAAATATACTTCTTTCAGTTTTGTGCTCTATAAAGAAAGATCGTAAGCCGCATGAGAACGCTTACTTTTAAATACTAAAGAATCCGGTCATGCTCTTAAAGTACCTGTTTACATGTACCAAAATAGATCAGAAGGCCCTGCCTATTCAAGTGTTTCAGCACAAAGAATCAGTTAACTTGTAAGGCAGCAATGTGGTTAACTAACACGGTCCTACTGTCTTTTCGCAGCTGAGGTGAAGAAAATTCACTTCGACGTTGACAGCGGTGTAAATGAGGTGGCAGTGGAAGCGGTTGGTGGGTGCGAGTCCCCTGTGCTTTTTACACATAACGAACAGTCAACAGAATTTTGGAAGTAAGTTTTTTAAGCATTGTCCACTGTTAAGTAGGAAAAAAGCTTATGTTACTTAAGATTTTGTTGATAAAGTGCGAAAGCCTGTTATGCGTATATGCTGATGATTCAGAATACTGCTGGAAATGTAACTGACATCTTACAAACGTTGTTGAGGTATATCGATAAAAATCACCCTTTTTATACCCTTAAAATGGATTAAAGTTAAGGCCTGTGGCAGTATATATCGTCCAACATTGAAGGCATATAACCCAATTTACAATCTAAAAACGCAGCCAACGATTACCTCAAGTCATCTGCTTGGTAACTCGCCCAGTTAGGAATCTTAGGTTTGGATGCATATCGGCGCAAATAATATCACTGTTAAAAGTTGGTCGAAGGATCAAAGGCTTGGCACAGGTTGAATCGCGATGTTTACAATTGCTAATAAAGCGCACAGCCCAACTTGTGTCCTAGTCCGCTGGGTTCATACCAAACCGCGCGAAATTGGTTTCATACTGTTCAGTTACTCGTAAACTGCACCGGGGTTATCGGGATTATATAGATTTCCGCAAACGCTTTCTTGCTGAGTGATGGTCTTTTAACAGCAGAACAACCTCGCGTGAATTAATTCGCAGATTTCCGCGGTTCTGGGGCGGTAAGTTTTATGATCAATCCGGAGTAGTAGGAGTGATGTGTTGTAATGCCGTGAATATTGGCTGTGTGTTTAGTTTTGTGTCCTTGTGTTTATGTTATACACCGACAAAAAGTTTGAATTACGCTCGTCTTTTACCTGTTAATTAATTTTTCGACCACGTTGTTTCTCATTATACAGCATACCACGCAATTCAGCAGATAAAATCATACATTATGTTAATAAACGGCAAGGCGCAAACGGCTTTGGTTTATGCCGGAACCGGAGATGCTCGATCCTCAGCCTGTGTGGTAAGGTTCTAAACCCAGGTTGACTTGTCACAGCAAATGTTCCTTGCGATTTACCTTTTCCAAGCTAAACGATTCCCAGTCCATTTAACGCCCAGCTGCTTATGCTTTATATTAGTGTCACTTACTGCAGTCAGTCTTCTCATTTTTTTAAACTTGTAAAAAGGTCGCAGATGTTAAAAGTTCGTCTTTCGGAACTCGTCCCTTTGCCACCGCTGAAAACCGCACAAACCCGCGTCCCAACCGCTGGTGGGTTTTGCTGTCAAGCTGATGTACTTTGGTTTGAACCGACAACATATTTGAGTCCTGCAGTTTTTGTTGAACGTTTGTGGTTTTCCCAGCAACGTTTTAACGCTTTTGCGGAAAGAGGAGTGATTTAAAAGTGATTGTTTGCTAATGGCCGGGTAGGCGGTCGGCGTTTACAACGTCCCTTTAACATTGTGTCTTTCCCTTTGATATACGCCGTTTATGTTGCGTCGCCCTTTCTCCAAAGGAGGATGAGTTGATTTTCAAAACTCACATGCAATTCATATCTTTGTGCATGTTGTACTATGTTTTAGAACTTCCAGAAATTGTTTCTCTAGTTTTGTTGTTCCCTGTTTAATGACAGGCAGCGAAACCATCTTTAATCTTACGCATTTAAAAGTAAATTAAAATCGACGAAGCCGTTTGTTTCCACCACAGACAGGCCACTCGGAGCAGATTTGAAACCGCGCCGCATTCGTGAAGGTCACCGGAACGCGGCGTCTAAGCGGCGGGCACGTAAAATAACTACATGAAAGGCACAGCCGCCAGTTCGTTCCAACGCAAATGCGAAGGTCGGGTTTACTATGGACCCAAACAGATCAAGGCCTTCACTCCCAAACGATACCTGATATCCCACGAAATGGGATTTTTTTAGTGAACGCATGGTTTGGTCGCTTGCCAGGTCTAACTGTGGGAAATCAGTTTCTCGGTTGCGAAAAGATTTTCTTGTCAATGGAAAAGTGGGTGGGAAACAGTCAAGTCAACTAGTAGTGCCCTGTTGGGTGTTAAGTTACTTGTGACGCGTAAGCCTTTGGAGTAGGGTTTGTTTACCAGTTTGGTGCTGAAACATAGTTGTCTACAACCCAGTCATGTAATAGCAGACGGTGCGGTCAAAAATATCCTACTAAACGTTCTGTATGTGTCTGTTTTATGAGGAATTGTATTTTTTTACATTAAAGTAATGTAGAATAAAAGCAAAAAATACATCTCTATTGGGTTATGGGCACTCAATCTGCACGAAGGCAAAAATATTAAAAAGTAAAATAAATTTAATATTGCGCATGTAGCAAAGCATTGACACTCTAATTCGCTGTAAATTGTCTGTGTCGAATAAACCTGAAATGCAAGCTGGCCGTTCAACTCGACGGCTCTGCCTCATTTGAAGTGGTGTAATTTGCACGAAGACAAACAAAAGCAAGTCAATATTTTCGGAAATGGCCACATTTTTGGCCTGGCAAAATATTTGCCTTGTCCCAAATTGTGTTTGCCTGCCGTCAATTGGGTAACAATCGCCGTATGACGTCATCGAGCCCCTCAGTGACGTATCACACGTGAGCAACTTCAAAGGATGCGAATTTACGGAATGTTTGCTGGGCGTTTAAAATGTCTTTTCGGCAAACTGTTTCTTTAAACTATATGTTAATGATGGCTAGTCGAAGGTGATCCAGTTGCAACTTAGCATGTGAAAGACTTGCCCTTAATGTGCGGGATGTAACGAGTTATTACCAGAAGTTGTGTTCAAAACATGCATCCATGTTGGCCATGAAATTGAATAATCCCACAACAAGCTAATTCAAGTCGTCGACTAGCAAGCATGGGCGCCGTTAGGGAATTTTCCAAGAGGGGGCAAATCTTTAATACTTTCATACACACTCGGTATTAGGTAATTATGATGAACGTAAATAATCAATAAAATACATTTTTCTGAATTTCAAGTGTCCCCTCTTGCACCTACGTGACGGCGCCCATGCTAGCAAGGATCTGTGGGCTTCATGTAAAGTTACGGACATCCCATAGTCTGGCCACCATCCTTGTTTAATACTTGTTGCTATTTTCTGTTCTGTTGCAACATGAAGGCCGGATGAAGTGGTGCCCTTTTAAGCACATTTTTTGTGGCCTCTTTGTGGTTTTGCTCTTAAATTGCTTTCTGGCAAGACCTGCACATAAACCACCCTATTCTAACATTCTATACAATTAGTTCTTTTTGGTCGTTACGAACCTCGTCACATTGTCACAACACCACTCTTACACTGAAATCCAATCGCGTGTGTTTTGTTTTTCACCCTAGAACTCGTGTAGAAATCTCCCTGTTACAACGTCGTTGGTGGCGAGAAAGGGACCGTTTGGTATAAAACCGCGAGTTGATCCCTCGCTTTTCCGTTTTACGCCACTTACACATTTCGAGCCTTTGACCTCCACTTGACCCTTGCAATCGGGGCTTAACCCCTTGACCGCGGGTGACGACAAGCTTGCACACGGTCCAGTGCAACTCTGGACACAAAATAGTGGGTACAGGTGGCGATTTCGGGGCTATAAAGCTGCAATATTTACAATTCCTTGACCCTTTTCGTTTGTGTGGACGACTATTTCCAGTTCAGATAGAGCAGCTAGCGTGTAACGAAAGTATCGTCGCGCAAGCAGCTTGTACTAAATTTCCGAATGTATGTATTGTTGGAAATTGAAATGTGATTGGAAAGGATTACAAAATACTCACCACAATGTCCCATCCGCTTTAACTTTGTGTCATGGGTTTAAGGACACTCGTATATGTGTAAACTGATAGATTATGCTCATTGCTTCACTGCAAAGGGGTGCTGGACAAGGTGATTGGTGTGGATAACAAAGATTTGGACAAATTTGAGAACGGAAGTAAACTCCCCGCATAAACCCAAACTTTTAGGCGTCACTAACCATATCAATATGAGGCAGACTGAACCTCAATTTTACAAAGCTTTCAAAATGAACTGCCCTCACAGGTCAGGTTATGCAATCCGAGTGAACCTGCTAAAACGATTTGTCAATAACAAACATCCCCGCCGGCGGTTCCTCACCGGTATCGAAACTGTTGTCGAACTCCGGAGGTCACGTGACCGGGGTCGCCGGGTTTGCGCGGTTTGAAACGGAAACCGTCTTACTGGTCGCGCTAAATAACCAGAAATCGTCTCTGAACTTTCTCCGGTCGCACAGCAGGCGCGATGGTTCCGCGTAGATCCGTCCCACCTGCTCCACACACCGTCCGACGCCCTTGCAACGTCGCATCACCGTGACTATCTTGACATCCGTAAGGTCAAAGTAGGCAGTTGTCGGTAGGAGGAATTATCTCGAAACTGTTCGTTTGTAGAAACATGAAAGTTGTTTAAAACAATCACATCACTAAAATCAGTCTCACCATGTTTATTATGGGCCCCTTCCAAATTGGCCATGTAATGTTTTCACCTTTTTTGTATTTTTTTTTCCATCGTATTCGTTTTTTGCAATCTGGTCTAGTACTGGAGTTTTCAATACCAATTACCTTTTTAAATCCTACATCGGGTAGTTGGAACCGAGGTTATTTTATCCACAACAGCGTCAAAATGTCTGCCATTCGTCTGCACTTTGTATTAAAGCTTGTGAAATTCACACGCACAGTAGCGCACTTACTTTCTGTAGCTCAATAACCAGTACAGCACCGAAAAAACGCACAACAAATTAGTGAAGATAATTCTCCCATACCCCAAGTACAGCGTGTGCTCCAGTTTGGGAAGTCAATGTACTGCGGTTTGGAAACACGCATGCCTCTAGTGTACATGATACAATTGTTGAAATTTCGGTAAGCAACGTGCGTTTACACGCAGTTGGATGCCAATCGTTTCTACCCTTAAAAGAAAATACTCAGTGCGACTTTAAGTAAGTTGTGTTTGTAATAATTCTACCGTCTAATCCGATGGCGCTCACGCCTGATGTTGGTGTGTTAGATGCTGAAACACTCTTTATTAGTTATTACACCGTTTAACAATTCCCACAAATATAAAACCAAACCAAATATTTGTTAATCCGCAGTGTTGGAGATTTGTACTCAGTCACAAAGAGGGTAGACGGCCTATTCGGTCCTTGGTACATCTCGCTTGGTGCGTCAAGGAACTGTGACATCACGATCTCGGGCCGTTCGAGGTTCGGGTTTTTGATGAACGCCTTCGTGAAGAGCAGCGGAAACGGATCAGCAGTTTTTCAAGTGAGTCGAGTCGACTTTTCTGCACGATCGTGTTTGATGTCGAGAAACTGTTGAGTGTATTTGCGTAAAACTGCGGCCAGAATTTGTTTTGTTAAAAACATTGAATTGAGTTGTGGTTTTCCTCATCACCGAACCCCATGACTGCAAAAACTAAATCGATCTTCTTGTTTAACCGATAACTGCGAAACGAGTTGACTGCAGTACCACGTTTCTAGCAAAAGACGATGTAGCGACAAATCACATGCGAACAAGGCAAACGTGTTTATTTGCTCTTAAATCTTCTTTTTATAACTGTACTGACGACCCATGCACATACTTATCGTAAAAGGTTTTTTACATACGTTTTTATGTTCTGCGAAATATAGTTGACTGGACCATAAATGTTGTCTCTGTTTGTGAACTTCGCAACCGCGAAATCTTTACTTTTCGGGTTATAAGTTCCACATGGAATCTGTATTTATGAACCTCGTTTCCTAACACAAAGATATCCGCTGGTTGAACGATTCTAATTCCCAGCATTCCAATTGTCGTGTCCTGCTTGATTAAGGCAGCCTTGTACCATACAAGTCTCTGTGATTCCCGCAACACACCGCGTCGACGATTCAGTACGGAGCGCTGAAGCATTACGACTATATATATATACCCCAATATACCCCATCAATGGGCCTGTGCTCATATCGGTTACCGCAATGCAATCACTTGCTCGCCGCCCGTTCAAGTTAAAANGAAGCATTACGACTATATATATATACCCCAATATACCCCATCAATGGGCCTGTGCTCATATCGGTTACCGCAATGCAATCACTTGCTCGCCGCCCGTTCAAGTTAAAAGTAACCTTCGTCTGACCACGTACGCTCATATCTATATTGTCAACACCGAGTTCACGAACCCTTCAATGGTCATCATATGCCGTTTATTTCCCCTGTGTCAGTCCGGCGGGTCCCACGAGTCCCAGAGGTAAATTTTCCGCCGCCTTGGCACCTGCGGGGCCTCTCAAGGCGAAAATTTGGCTCCCCCGGGGCCCCAGTTTCGTGTAAGCGATCTGTCTGCGGTTAGAAAAATACCAGAAAAATACCGGGAACTTTGACGTGCCATTAGATTTAATGCCAAGTCAAAATCTTTCCGCATTGATATTAAGAAAACCCCACTATGTTGCGGCATGTGCTCCCATAAACTGTTGGATGAAAGTTTTTTCTACTTTTCTTTTAAAAAGATCATTACCCCTTTGCTCAAACTATATGCTCCCACACGTACCGAAAATATATAGGGTGCCATTGTAAAGGTGTACGAGTAATTAAGATTTCGACAGATTTTCATGCGTTTTTTTTCCACAAGTAATTTAAAAAAAATTTCCCTGTGCTTTTAACGATAACGATATCGTCACCTTACTATAGTCGGAAAGTTTAAATATTTGGGATTAATCCCGATGTCAAAAATGATTATTGCCACCACAGCTCACTGCGTGGCAAGCTGCCACAGACTAGAATCGACCTTCGGACTTATTGTGGCCTACGGTCAAGACTTGGAACCAAAAACGCGCGTTTCAAACTATTCTCTGCTTGCTTTCGCATTAACGTCAAAGAAAAGCGTGAAGTCCATTGCCCGTTTGGCGCCTCAGCACGCCGTCGTCGAGTACCTACAAACATC